>OZ010575.1:93838491-93943491 GCA_963932145.1 Acanthosepion lycidas
ACTCACATAATGAAAGAAAAAGAAACACTATTCCAATAACAAAAGAAAAAGAAACGCTACTCGCATAACGAAAGAAAAAGAAACGCAACTCATATAATGAAAGAAAAAGAAACACTATTCCAATAACAAAAGAAAAAGAAACGCTACTCGCATAACGAAAGAAAAAGAAACGCTACTCACATAATGAAAGAAAAAGAAACGCTATTCCAATAACAAAAGAAAAAAAATACTTCTTCAATAGCGAAAGAAAACAAAATGGTACGGCAATAACAAAAGTAAAATCAACGCTAATCAAGGAATTATCCGATTGAAATGAAATTTTCATTACTTATTCATAAATGAATTAATTTTATGTTGAATAGGTTAATATTTTAGAAAGGTTTGTGGCGATATTGGGGGAGGAGTATCACACACACCCTTTTGATATGTCATAAGCATTTTGAAATTTATTGGGATGAATGAAATCTTTTTACAGTTATATAAAGAAAAATCCCTGAAAATTTTATTACAGTAATATATATATATATATATATATATATATTACTGTAATACTTTTTTTAAATAAATAATTATATCTGCTCTACTTTGTATTGGGCACTCTTTTAAGAATAGTAATTGTTGGTTATTGGAATTCATTCCATATACACCAATCATATACTTGGATATATATATATATATATATATAAGTGAACATTGAAGTCAACACTTAGAGGCGACAGTCTGATTCATGCTATATGCAATCGTCAGTCCACCTGATGATTGCATATAGCATGAAATAGACTGTGGCTTCTAAGTCTTGACTTCAACGTTCACTTTTATATTTACACACGCTCTATCTCTGATATTGAGCACTTTATCCTATAAATATAGCACACCTTAAGACTATATATATATATATATATATATATATATATATACACACACGTTTCATTAAATATTAGGTTGGTGCAAAAATAATGACGTAATAATGTCGTTTTTTGACGTTAAAAATTACGTCAAAAAACGACATTATTACGTCATTATTTACATAAAATAAATTTTACATAATTTACATAAAATAAATAGACAACACTTGTCTATAGACAAGTGTTGTCTATTTATTTTATGTAAATTTTTTTCATAACATCTGATAAGTTTAATAACACTATCGCTGAACGAAGAAAGAAATTCACAATATTGATCCATATTTTTTTATCTTAATCCAATCTAAGCTTTCGGCTTACATAAGCCATTATCAAAGATGTCAAATTGCAACATATTAAACAATACACGGACAAGACAGTGATGATATATATATATATATATATATATATATATATATATATATATATATATATATATATATTGTCAACATACTGTAAAATCATCCCTAACCATACCAAAAAAATAATTCAATGAAACTCGAAAAATATTTTTGTTGTCAAGCGGTATTTCCTAATTTAATAAAACATCTTTTCTTTTAGATTTAACAGGGAAAAATCTACTTGACGAAAAATCTACAAGACGAAGTAATGCAAATTGTTTTATTATGAGGAACACAATCAAACCTTTCGTACATCAAGATATAGCTATATATCACAGGTCCACGGTCACCACCTGTTTCAGTGGCAGTGTTTCACCAACGAAATGAGGGCTTCTATCCCAGCTTCGTAAAACTCGGCTGGCTGCTGATGTAGCATCTATAAACAAAAACAAAATGTTTTGCTTTAGTTATCCTTTGCCAGCTGCAATGATGGAGAATGCATTACCTTACACCATCGTCAGTGAGACGGGCTGCAAGAGCCACTCCGTTTCGCGAGGCTCGTCTCTTACACACGTTTCCCAACCAAATTCCTTACAACAGTTTCCACTTTTTCTTCACTACCCGACTTAGGTTGCCTTCTTTTTGGTCCAATGAAAAAGACACTGCGGAAGCAAACGTTATGGTGGTGATGAAGAAATAAAAATTGCCGTAAGGAATTGGCCACATCAGCAGCCAGCTGAGTTTTATGAAGCTGGGATATATGCCGTTATTCGTAGGTGGAACACTGCCATATTGAAAGATGTGAGGATTGTTGAGTAGTAGGGATGTGAACCTATGATGTCTAGGTGTATCTTAATGTATGATATGACTGAGTTACTTATTTGTTACATAATAAAAAAATTGCATTACATTTGGACTCACCCTCATATTAAATATTTTCACCCTAGACTTCAAAATAAACAAATTACTTTTAAAATGAATAAAAACCTTAACAAGAAATGATGTGATGACAATTGATCAGAATCACAAATCCCAATTAGAGTCGTAGGGGCCCCTAATTGGTTCATTTCTACCAATCAGATCGCCCGCACGTGCACTTCGAAGTTTTGGCGCAAAATCATTCTGGATCCACCCACGTGATCATGACCTCTTAAAATGAACCGAAAAGCACGTGTGAGACGCAGACGCAGACGGAGACCTGGGCAGATCAGCAGCAGACCATTTTTTCGACCGCTCACTCAAGCTTAAAAATGTGACAACTACAATTCACCGTCTCGCGAGTCGAGACAACAAATCTTTCCCGTTCAATATCCTCTATGGACTTCTTCGTCAATCAAGAATCTCAAACTATACATTCACTTTGATTATCTACGATAAATCAGTCAGTCCAGCAAACACAGAGAAACGCTAATCCACGTCACTTGCGATTATAATTTTCCCGCGCAAACGAAACCACAACTGACTCACTCACAAGCTCGACACGAAGATTACTCTGTGAAGACAAAGAACTTCTACCCGCAAAACTTTACTTATATCTAAAGTGAATTATTAACACTTACTACCATTTTAAGTAAATACCATTATCGAACTGACTTAACATTTACAGTTAAAGGTAGACTACTTTTGAATGACTCAATTCTAAAAACATAATAATAACGACATTCTAAACACTAATTACAATTTTCTAAAAGGCTGTAACAATAAACAAGACAAAAAAGGACATACGAAAACTTCAAATATTACGAACATACCAACACATTAACATCTTCTAAAATATCTTGTATTTAATATTTTTATTTGTATATAAATGCATTTATTGGTTTTGAATTGCATGCATGTTTTTGCCTTATTTCAAGATTTCTTTATTGCTGTGGGTGTAAGAAAAGATCACGCAACCTGACATAAAAAAAATTCCTTCTGATTTATTTTAATGCCATAGCAAAATCCTTTGCTCATTCTGCGCATCCCCAACAAATTGGTGTCCCCGACGTTCATAAAAACCCGTTGTAGAGGTGCTGTAAGGATTGTTGGCTAGGGTCACCGTGAATATAATCAAGAAGGAGAGCTGTGTTCTTGTAAAACAACACCCCACATGAATCATTCACAATAAACACGAGAGAAAAATAATCAAGCTCAGTGAACATTAATAAAATATTGTATTAACAATGATATACAAAAATCAACAATAGTATAAAGAAAGTTGCTTCCCTTTTTCCGTAATAAAAAGGGTAAGTTTAGCTAATTAATGTTGAGTACAATATTGAATGTTATTTAACTACAAAGTTCAATTGAGACATTAGCTAAATAAAGAATAGTTCCACGGTGTTTTATCAGTGTAGAAAGATGTAATGTTCATGAGTGATATCAATAAGAATTAGTATGATTACTCGAATGAGTAATAATTAAGAATTAAAATGTCACAAGAATATGCGCTGTGCCGTATTCTCCAAGAATTGAACTGCTACTGCTGTTGGCTAACAGCGAGAGGGTTTATATATCTACTCATAGGCTCCAGTGAGCTTGGCGCTAAAAATATAGAAAGATACTAAAATACGCGATTGGTCAGGAAATAGACCAATCCGTGATTTTAGAGAAAAATTACGTGCGATGGCAAAATTGTCATATAATAAGTATCATATATTTATGAACCAATGACATTAAAGAAAGCGGAGGTGTGGCACATGTAAGTGATCACCACACCGTCATCAAAAAATTGATGACCCCGACATGCGAAAAGTTCATAAAAACCAACCCAACAATTCATTACCCGACGTTCAAAGAAGAACAAACCCGTCACCAACAAATTGCTAACCCGACGTTTCAAACACTATTACAGGGGCTAACCGATAAATTGATGATCTCAACGCGCGAAAAAAAAAATAAGCCAACACGAGTCTTCGCACCAACAGAAAAAAAATTTCTACAAGAGACTCACAAAGTTCTTAGTAAATTAGAACTATTAGGTTGGTGCAAAAATAATGACGTAATAATGTCGTTTTTTGACGTATTTTTTAACGTCAAAAAACGACATTATTACGTCATTATTTTTGCACCAACCTAATACAAAGCGTTTTTTTTTTTTTTACTATGACCATAGTGGTACTTATATTAGGTTGGTGCAAAAATAATGACGTAATAATGTCATTTTTTGACGTATTTTTAACGTCAAAAAACGACATTATTACGTCATTATTTTTGCACCAACCTAATACTAATCCCCTGAGAAAGCACACCAATACCAGTAAACAAACAATTTTAATATTCGCGCCATAACGGTCACCAGCAACTTAACTGGATAGCTTTTTCTTGTTCGGTTGTTTATGGCTGTACGCATTTACGCAGCTTTTATCTTTCTCTTTTACTTTTTAACTTACTTAACTAGAAGATGAGATAAAGAGATAGAGGAAAAGAGTTAAGTCTGTTGTAATTGGTCTCTCCAAAAAAGAACTCTCATAATACACAAGATACATGATAAAATCATTTTTGTTATAAATGAAAATTATGGGGTCGCGAGATCACGCGTTACGCGAGAATATACGGCAATCTTAAAGTTTTTGTACTAAAGAAAAAAAAAATCAGGAAAATTTCTAACCAATAGAAAAATTCAAATCTGACTCCCAACTTAAACGACTTTCAGTTTGCCACACAAAAATTATACTTGTATCTTCTTTCGTCAAAAAAGCCAACACCCCCTTAATAAAAAGTTCTGAATTCTCATTACCCCACCTAAAATATATAATACTATTTGGCTTGGAAATAATCATTTTTTTTCGAAGGTTATTCTCAGCATCGCTTGAAAATGGAACTGAACTTCAAATTTTAAGGTTAATATAAGATTTAAGTTTTGGTGTTGAAACATGGTAATTTCTGTGTCACGATGGAAACATATATATATATATATATATATATATATATATATTATGATTCCCAAAAGAATTTCGCTTGAAGATGGAGCAGAGCTTGGTACTTTAATTCAATTTAATTCAAATAATTATATTGAAGTTTTCGGCTCTTGTTTTGAAACATGAGAACTATTATGTAGCGTTGGAATCATATTTTTAAATAAATAATTATATATATATATATATATATATATATATATATATATATATATATTGTTTCTCCGACAATGGGGGACGTAGGTTAGATTCTTGCTGAAGAGCACGTCAATAAGATTTCTCGAACGCACAGGCCGCTAGATATAATACACATTGTTTAAAAACGAAGAAAAAAAATGGAGGTGTCTATTTCAAATACGAGTTACAAGGAAATAAATGTTTATAAAAACAATTACAATTACGATAGTTTGGTTAATTTAACAATACATCAACACTTGTGGGGGTTTTAGTGTTGAATAGAGGTCTTACATGGCAAAAAGCCAAATAGATATGAAGGCCAGTTTGCAACTGATTAAAAAAAGCAAGAATAGGTCTGGTTAATGTTAGAGTCAGAACGAAGATGGATTGGTAATTTTTAACCATCGTTATATATGTAGAAAACGGAGCGTCTACACAAATATAGGTATCCAATAAAAATACCGTTTACCGTGAAAAGATTTGTGAGATTAATAAAAAAAATCTATTACTTCTTTATATGTGTGGGTGTGTATGAACACAGTAATTTTCTCTCTTCCTTTAATAATGACACCAAAAAGTTTGTCCGTGAATATGAAAGGATCCAATTGAAAATAAGTAGACAAAACTTGTCTAAATTATTCAATGGAACATGTCTCCCTCTCTTTCTCTCTCATATATATATATATATATATATATATATATATATATATATACTAGCAGCATGGCCCGTTGCCCGTGCTTGATTCAAAAATCGTACGACTCATACAGATAGCGTTATCACTTGACTTAAAATATTTTGGCCCTTCCTTGCCTTTAAAGGAGTGCACTTTTCCGTGCTGATGTTGCTACATGCCTTACTTCTTGCCTATCTTACACTGCGAATTTTTTCTAAGCTCTATACTAAACATTAAATCTGTTACGAAAAAGGAACTAAACAAAAATTAACGAAGTGAGGTGGGAGAGAAGATATGAGTGAGTTAGATGTACCATTTTCAATTCTTTATCCTGAACCCCACTCTGTGTAGCCTAGACGATGTTTTAGACTTTTAGATTTATATCAAATTCTAACCCCCAAAGATACCCTTTAAAGTAATGCGGAATGACACCATCTAAGAATTTGAGTGAATCCTGTTCTCAGGGACATGATTTATTATTTTATTGTCAACTGTATCTTCCACCTTTGAGTCGGTCCTCTCCCTCACCCCTTACCCATCTATTCCTAGATAGAAGGCGTCTAGCCTACACAGAGTGGGGTTAAGGATAAAGAATTGAAAATGGTACATCTAACTCACTCATATCTTCTCTCCCACCTCACTTCGTTAATTTCACATACGCTTGGTGCGGTCCGTCAAAAATGTGTAAATTTCTTTTCATTTTTCATTTCAACTTTTGGAAGTAAAGTCTGATGATCCAGAGCCCTTTAAAAGGGTTGTGGTGAAATAACTTATTACATGGAACCTTAAAGTAATCTGTTTTTATTCAAACATATTTGCTCTGAATTTACATTGAGCTCTGTGGATATCATCCTCCTTGGGTCTACTCATACGGATTACCTAGTTTTGCATAAACTATATATATATATATATATATATATATATATATATATATATATATATATGAATTAAGATCAAATATAGATAGGAATGCAAGATAATGATAGGATAAGGGACAAATAGGTAATCTTTATATATCTGACATGCTTTTCTTTTATTAACACTTGAGATGTGGAGGTTTATTTTCCACGAGGGTCGGCCAGGTGAAGGTGAGAGGGGAAGCACGCCACGGTATTTACTCATTCCCCCACGAGAATGAGATGTGACACAAGGTCGGATTAATATGGGGACCCGAGCGCGTACACTCTGGCAGGAATAAAAAATTCCCCTCAGCCCCCGCAACCGTCGCTTGCGCAGGCCTCGGTGCGAGCACCGATCCTTCCCTCTTGTGCAATGGGAGGGCGCGGCCTCTGGCAGCTGTTCCCCAGGGCTGGGCACCTCTTCAGTATTATTTTCTCAGTTGCCCCTCCGTCCTTAGACAGAGAAGCCCCTGGGCGCACTCTGTCCAAGGACAGAGACACAACTGAGAGATGATAAATAGTGCGCGTACACCCCTCCAAGGATGGGGAGCACATCACTCTACCCCGGAGCCAAGAAATCGGCTGTATTTATGTCGGCGGCAGTAGCACCGTAGCCGGTTGGCAATATCTTTTGGTTGATGACTACAAATTAACTTCTGCATTTTGACTGTACACATGGGGTTTTATTTGGACACCATGTAGTCTCCGTAGTTATTATTTTTAGTTCGGAGGACTTGTGTATGTTTGTTTCATTTGTTTTACTTTTTGTGTATCGTTCGCTGAAAAAAAACAAACAAACGCTGATTCACCGGAAGTTAACGGCATTCGGACGTTTGAGTAGACCGCAGTAACTCCGGCCGGGTCCGATACCCTTATCCATGCTTTCAAATTGATTTCGTGCAAAAACAATTGTGTTTTTCCAATTTTGGGCGCTGTCAAAACCACCGCGGGGTAATTTTACGTAGTCCTGTGAAGTTTTGTTGAAATCGGTTGAAAAATGTAGGAAATACGATCCCATATATAAACGATCACAGACACACACACACACACACACACACACACACACACACGCACACACACAAACAACCTGGGTTTCATAATAAGTATAACTCGATATGAGTTGTTTCCCTTTCATTTTCGCGACAGCGATGCCTCTTAATCGTGTTTTCAAATTGATTTCGTGCAAAAACAATTGTGTTTTCCAATTTTTGGCGCTGTCAGAAATACCGCAAGGTAATTTTACGTAGTCCTGTGAAGTTTTGTTGAAATCGGTTGAAAAATGTAGGAAATACGATCCCATATATAAACGAACAGACACACACACAACCTGGGTTTTTTAATAAGTAAGATATATAATAGTCGAAGATCACCTCTTTTCACATTGTCAAGTCTATTGCGAAATTTTGATAACAGTTGACAAACACGACTAAATCCCGAGTCATCAAGATGTTGGAAAATCAATAACGTTGAGCTTAAAATTAAGAAAATGGCCGCTTTTAAGAAAATTTTTAAAAAGTCAGTATAATTTCGGTGGTGAGGAATACAAATTCAGTACAAAAGCATATTTAACTTCTCAGCTTTCGTAATATCTAACAACTGATCAATAATCTCCAGATATTTTTATCTGACACTTTCCTCATTAGAACATTCCGACAATTTTCTATTGTAATCAAGTCAGTAAGCGAAGGAACTTCTGAAGGAAGGGACGGTATCACCTCAACATCCCCAGTGCAAAAGGAATCAGCAAACCATTGCACTATTTTGCCTTGAATATTACCTTGAACCCCAATGGCATCAGAAATAGGAGAAGTGGTGACCATAGCGGCGCAAAATGAATAAATTCATTCAAGTCAGGAAACTCGCTTTGCTGTCACAATATACTATCGGTTGCAGAAGGCGATTATCTCCGTTATCGGACGAATTCGCTGACATCCTAAGAGCTATTGAGAGTCACGTGACAGCCCGTTAGTAAGGATAGTTCAGTTGCTGTTTCGACCTCGAGAGAGCCAAATGGGATAACCGGCGGTGGTTCAGCTAACGAACAAAGACAGTGTTGGTATCTTTAGCTCGTTTGAATTGTTGCTTGTAAATGATAAATTTTGTATGTTTGAGGCTTCGACGCAGACCAGGCGTCGCAAGCCCTCAACAAATTTAATTTTGATCTTTAGCATTATTAATTGATAAAAACAAACATCATTTTGTCAATAGTCATTTTGTCAGTAATAAGGAAATAACCGTCCTTCTGACACACAGAATTTTTTTTGTTTTTTTTTGTTTTGCAGATACAAAGCTTAAATATTACCCACATCACATGGATTTTTAAAAAGAAAATTCTTTTGCCGGATTTTTAAATATTATGGCTAAGAAGATTCATAACTCCATTTTCTCGACGAAATCATCTCATTTTCCGTGTTCGTTTTTCTAATTTTTTATTATGAGACTTTCGAGCTGCAAGCAAAGTATGATGTCTTGTCGTGGTGTAATAGCTAGCGAGATTGCTTCTGAAGCCGTTAATCGTGGATTCAGTTCTTGTCGGATGCGCCCTGTCTATCTCTCCTGAAACTTGGATAAGTTCTATATTTTTAGTTGTTCTTTTCATTAACTTCCTTAATTGTTATCTTTATATATATTCTGATGATTATATCAGGGTAGAGAAATTGGCCTCAGCATTATGTGTGGGGGAACGTGGAAATGTTGAATCGTGTTCAAATTCTATCAGCGGTTGTACAATGTACATGTCCCACAAAACTGTGGACAGTAAGCCTGTTCCCCCTTCTCGATCAGCCCTAGCAATCCGTGACGGTATCCTGGCAATGTGTAATCAAATTTGTAGTGGGCCTAAAAAAACAATTGGTCGGTAAATACTTTTCTTTTTCTCTCGCAGCAAGCATTTATCTCCAGTAGGTGCGAATTTTAGCTTACAACTACGCCCGCACCCTACGTCATCGACAGCCGTCGTAAACATATAAATAGCGCAGAAATTTTCAGTTCTGGGAGGAGAAATCCGCCAGCGATTGAACTTCATGCCGGCAGATGAAAGGAAAGCAGTCACTCATCACTTGTGGAAAAAGTTTCTGTGAGATGTGTTTCATCCTTTGGGACTTCATCAGATGAAGCTAATGCTTGGCGTTGATGCGACTACACATGCGCACGAACGAGGGACGATGGGAATATTAAATTAAAAAAAAATTATTTTTAAAAAAATGTTTTGCGTATATAATCAAGCCGATATCATTAAGATTCTTTTTCTATTGGTTTATGTTACTAAAACGAAAATATTTAGAAAGTGTTTTCATCGCTACATCATCCACAGTTCATACATGTAATCTGTCTTAGCAGATCTTCTGTTATCACAATGAAGCATATTTAATAAGAAATGTGATGGAAAAACAAAGAAAAAGAATCTGAATGAAATTGTCTAAATTATATCCGCAAAACAGATTTTAAAAAATGTAAAATTCTCAGTATCTCTTTTGTTCATGCACAGTTGCCTTCACATAAATACAAACTTAGTCTGATTCAACACATGAAAGCTTTTCCACTTTGCCATACATTTTGCCCCTGAAAAATTGTTCTTGATATATAAAAAAAATTATATATTGTTATACTATATATATATATATATATATATATGTGTGTGTGTAGGTGTACATGTAAGTATTGTCTATATGTGTATGTGTGTATATATATATATATATATATATATGTATATACATATATATATGTGTATATATATAAATGTATATATATACACATATGTACATACATATGCATATATATACGTTTATATATGCATGTATATATATGCATATATATACGTTTATATATGCATGTATATATATGCATATATATATATATATGCATGCATATATATACATATATATATATATATGCATGCATATATATACATATATATATATGCATGCATATATATACATATATATATATATATGCATGCATATATATACATATATATATATATATGCATGCATATATATACATATATATATATATGCATGCATATATATGCATATATATATATATATGCATATATATATATATATATATATATGCATATATATACAGTGCGTTCTGCTTGATTATGCAAAGTAAATTTTTTATCTAACGTGTCAATAAATTCTGTTTTTTTTAGACTTGGTGCTTCTTGCAGATTAAATGATACTTTCAGACAAGAGAATATGATCAATGAAAAAAAAATTGTATAGTAACATAGTTCTTTTTCTCAAATTATGTAAAAAGGCACAGTTTCAAGTGTTCGGTCTGATTAAGCAATCATCATATAAATCCTTAATATGGGTAAGAAAAAAGGTCTTACTGAAAACGATAATGCTGAAATTACTCGTGCTACTCTTGATGGGCCTGATGAATGTCATCTGGATGGGTGTTAAATGGTCGACCGACAGGAGGATGCATTCGTCGACAACAGGGGGGCGGAGGAGTGATGTTTTGGGCTGGGATCCGCGGAAATGAACTAATAGGCCCACACAAAGTACCCAAAAGGCTTAAGCTAAATTCAAATGCATATTGTAGGCTTTTGGAAGATGCCTTCCTGCCCTGGCTTGATGAACAACCAATTCAGAAAAGAAGATCGTTGATATTTCAGCAGGATAATGCTCCAGCGCATAGATCAAGAAACACCACCAATTGGCTATCAGACCATGGGTTCAAAGGGCAAAATTTAATGGTATGACCTCCAAACAGCCCTGATTTAAATCCAATAGAAAATTTGTGGTCTATAGTCAAGAGGAGGATTTATGCTGAAAACAAGCAATTCACCGGGCTAGAAGTCCTTTGGAAAGCAATTGTAAGTGCTTGCCGATCAATTAAACCTTCTGAAATTGAAAAATTGATGTCAGCAGTGGACAGACGCCTCATAACGGTTTTGAAGAATGGAGGATGTCATGTTTGTTCGTAGCCACATTAACAGACTTGTTTTGTTTAACATGCTATACATATGTATTATGTAATGTAGGACTTAGAATACACGATGTATTGTCATATGCGCCACAATTCAATTAATAAAATTTAGTTTAAAATGTGTTTTTCTTGTTTTATTTTCCATTTGCATAATGAAAGTGAACACTAAATTAGGGCTTAAGTTCATAAATCATTAAAAAGAATCACATTTTGTATATTTCGACAACTGAAATGATTGACAAAATAATAAAATACTACCAACAACACTTTAGCTTTTATTCTTCAGAATATATTGCTTAACTTGGACATTTTTAGATAAAAAAATAACTTTGCATAATCAAGCAGAACGCACTGTATATGTATATATATATATGTATATATAGGTATATATATATATATAGGTATATATATGTATATATATACGTATATATATATATATATATATACGTATATATATATATATATATATATACGTATATATATATATATATATATATACGTATATATATATATATATATATACGTATATATAT
This sequence comes from Acanthosepion lycidas, assembly GCA_963932145.1. Lineage (NCBI taxonomy): Eukaryota > Metazoa > Mollusca > Cephalopoda > Sepiida > Sepiidae > Acanthosepion > Acanthosepion lycidas. Next base: position 93,850,855 of record OZ010575.1, read on the forward strand.
ATATATATATATACGTATATATATGTATGTATATATATATATACGTATATATATGTATATATATATATACGTATATATATGTATATATATATACGTATATATATGTATATATATATACGTATATATATGTATATATATGTATATACGTATATATATGTATATATATACGTATATATATGTATATACGTATATATATGTATATATGCATATATATGTATATATATACGTATATATATGTATATATGCATATATATGTATATATATACGTATATATATGTATATATGCATATATATGTATATATATACGTATATATATGTATATACGTATATATATATGTATATATGCATATATATGTATATATATACGTATATACGTATATATATGTATATATACGTATATATATACGTATATATACATATACGTATATATATATGTATATATGTATATATACGTATATATACATATATATACGTATATATACATATATGTATATGAAGAACAATTTTAGGCGAAAGGAGTACTTTTAATTACAAAAATGACAGAAGCATAAACAAAAAGGGTCTAAATGAAATTGGCTTGATTATACAACCCATGTTTTAAAATTCCCAGCGTCTCTCCTTCGTGTACGTGTGCAGTGACATCAACGTAAACCTAAACTTAGTCCGAAGTGGAAAACATGTTTTTTTTAATGATTTATAAAGAAATACTTTTGGATGCGTAAAATTTAAAACAAAATAAAGAGATAGAACTAAGTCGTAATTGATTCAAATCAACTCCTATAGCGATCCATTTAAATGCAATGTTTCCTAACCGAAGTTGGGGGGGGGGTACCCTGTCGTGTGAATCTTGGGAGAGAAAATCTTTTTACGTTTAGTAGTTATATCCAACACTAAGGACTTTACCACCATCTACAAGACAATCAGAAATATAATCCAGATTTATGATATAAAGTTCTTGTGACGAAATAGTTACGTTGATGTGACATCAGGGAATCTAAAAGCCCCCCTCTATAAATATACTGGAACAAAACAGGCCATAATTTTGACTTTATAAAAACCACTCTGATTAATAAAGAACAATTTTTACGCAGAAAATACTTTGAGGGGATACTGATAAATCTCTTACCATCTATACAAACACACCACATACATTATATTACACATCACCAATTTTTAGAAAATTTATATTTAAAGAATATAAAATATGTCTACCTACTACTACTACTACAACAAACGGTGTAACGTAAAATCGTCTCCAAATCCACATACTTGACTTTATTTGTTTTGGCCACAATTCTTTTATATAAATGGCATGCAGAATTTTAAGTTTATTCTTCTTATTATTTTGAGGAAGTACTAATGTATTTTCTACTGTCTAAACTATGAATGTGGACATGAGCGTTCCTTTAAATGTTGAGATTGAACTATGCTCATTCAAGTGAAATGTAAGCCACGTCGTTAACGCCATCGTTGTAAGACCAATATATGTATAAACATTTTTATCTCAGATGCAATTTCCCAAAGGACATTTGAATTGATGTACAATGTTGGTCATTTGTAATATGCTAGTTGATGTAGAAGAATTGTTTTGGACAATTAGGTTGATTGTATTAAATTTATTATAATATATAATTTTACTTTTTTTACTTGGATCAGTGGGGGATATATTAGTGTTTATGAGTCTTTTTAGAATTTTTTCTTACTGCTTATAGTTAGAATTCATTTGATTACGATATAGTAGCTTGATATGTTTAGAGTTATTTGATGATGTAATATGTACATTTTTTTAATGTGAAACACTGTAAACAAACAGTGGAAATACATTTTGAATTTACAGAGATACTCTATACACATCCACAGATATTTTAACTGCCTGAAGATGGTCTCAAATGCGATTGAAAGTAATTGGTGGGGAAAAATTATTTGAAAAGATTTTTCGATTATTCTTAATCAATTTTCTACAGCTATCAAGAAAGTAATTTGTGGATTGAAAGGATTAAAACTAATATATATATATATATATATATATATATATATATATATATATATATATATATATATATATATATATATATATATATATATATATATATATATATAAATATAAATGAATGAATGAATGAATGAATGAATGAATGAATGAATGCGGAGGTGCGTTGGAGTAGTGGATAGCAGGTCAGATTGTGGAATTGGAGAGCCGAGTTCAAATTCCAGTTGAATCCATTATATTCACTTACGTGCTAATACCCTTGGGAGAGGTTAATCCTCTTTTTCTCCCTCCAGCTATGGGTAAATAGCAGGACAGACTGGGTTCTATAGCCTTGGATATCAACTGGTCTAGGAGAAGGACAACTCTGAATTCAAAATATGTGGAGGGTCGTTTGGAGATGTAGTGTGCCAGGTCTCTGTATTCAGCCCTTCTAAAAATGTGGTTGGTTCTGCACAATGCCTTCACCACTATAATCAAATCACATGTTGTTTCCTAGGAACTGAGCTGCTTGACCCTCATCTATCGACAGTCCACTTCATCTTAAACGTAATCGTCATGTCATTGTCTTTTTTTTTTTCTCTCATATTCTCTAACTCAGTAAATTGTGATTTAGTGGCTTTATTGCCTTGTTTGGAGTGAAATGATTAAAAAATAAAATAGAAAACACGATTGAACCCTCTTTTAAAGAACAAGAAAAAGCTATGTACCGATTTTGTTGAACTGACTGATGAAAACACAACACTGAAATCTGACATACGTTTTTTCTTATTACTTGAAACACCTTTGATTTTCTGTCCTTCACTTTATTCTTTCACACCCCTGAAGATGACCTATAAGTCGAAAGCTCAGAAAGATAAGTTTTGAATCTGCCTGGAAGATGATTTAATGTTTGCAAAAGACTATGAATAAATTTAATAAGAATAGAATGTCTTTCCTTTTTAACCACATATACATATATATAAGGAAATATCAAACAAGGTGTAAAAACATTTTCATCTGATATGTTTTGTTTTTTATGACTTCATCGGATTAAGGTGATGTTTACAATAACATGATTATATATGAAGGGAGAGAAAAGTAACAGATAGCGGCTCAGATTGAGGAATCGGAGAGCTCTATTTGAATTCCAGTTGAATCTATTACATTCATTTACTTGCTAATAACCTTGGCAAAGGTATGAATCCTCTTATTTATAGCAGGAGAGACTGGGTTCTATAGCCTTGGGTGGCAACTGGTCTAGGAGAAAATAACTCTGAATTCAAAACCAGACTAGACTGAATTGAGCTCTGTCAGGCTGTCTTGCCCAAGTCACACCACTTCCACCACAGTTGCAGTACATGTGGGACCCCTACAACCCTGATGGGTTACAAGATTCATGATCATGATTACATATTCTGAAGGAGAAATTTTGAATTAATTATTTTTTTAATGTGTATTTTGGGTACATAATCTAACCAATTTCATTTAGTTTTTGTTTATGTTTCCATCACTTTTGTTATTAAATGCCCCCACAAGAAGTCTAAATGTGTCAAATACAAAAATTTAAACACTTTTCGAGATTTTGGGCATTTCTCCACTCATCATGTTTTCTAGACCTAAATCCTGATTTGTTTCAATCAATTGGATGATTCATTTTCTATGGCTTATCAACCAAGCAGAAATTTGGTATTTCTGGGACATTTCCTGAGTGTCATGTGCTATATCTAGTCTGAAAGTAGACAGTCTCAGGATTTCAGAACTGGTCTAACTTTCTCTTGGGTAGATATTTAAAACATACGCAGTTCCTTTTATAGATTAACTATTACCTCCTTTTGGCACCATAAGCCAGGCAACAAATATGAGTTTTTTTACACAACTTTTCTTGTATTGAGCAGAAAATCATGATCTAGACCTCTATTCCTATATTTTCAGGGTTCCCAAATCCATTTTTTGCACAGAAATCCCACTCCAACAACAAAAAAAAAAGAAAAAAGAAGTTTATTTCAGGAATTTCGGCTCTTCTTGGCTGACCTGTGTTTATAGAACTAAAACACAGGTCGACAAAAATAATACACAGTTTAAAAAAGATCAAATTGTTCAGATGAAAAATTTTCTTAAAACAAGACCTGTCAAATCATGTTTATTTGAACAACAAAATGGATCTCAACACACACAGTTGCTTTTACATACCGGGGTGAGGTTGGCTGTCAAAGGGGAAAGTACTTACTTGTGTACATAAATTATGACAATAAGAACTGACTGCATTTTTTGAAGAGATGAAACAATTACATTATTGCAACCTCCTTCGGTGTGAATTTTGGATTGCCAGGTTCCCAGGATTTGACCAATATGTCAGCAGCTCAATATTTTGAATACTAGCATGCAAGGGACAGAAGAAAATATTCTTACATCCATTGATTAAGTGAAAAGCGTTTCCGAGTAAAATACAGATTTGGAAAAGAAAAGCTGTTGAAGGTAATTTGGAAATGCTTCCATTGTTAACACTTGCATAAATGAAATACTTCCAATAATTGTTGAATATTTAAACAAGTTTGGAGGAAAAACTGAGTTTTTATTTTCCATCACTTAACACTGAACAACACGATTGGATTAGAAACCCATTCAGGGAAATTTCAAGTGATTTTGGTTTAACATTAACCGAAGAAGAACTGGCAGCTATATCCACTGATCGTGGGTTGATGATTAAACATAATTGTCTCATGACACTTTTTGGATTCCTATAAAAGATTATATGTCAATATCTAAAAGACCTCGATTTTACTACATTTGGAAACATCATATTTATGTGAATTAGGTTTTTCTGCTCTCACTATAATTAAATGCAAAAAGGAACTATTCAGTGTATTGATGAGGAAAAAGTTTGCCTATGAAGTATATGCCCAAATATTGAAGAAATTGCTAAGACTCATCAGGCTCATGTTTCTAATAAACACAAGAATGAATAAACTTAAGCTATGTTTCATTTTATATTTTTATTGCATTATTTCTCTTTTGCAATATTTGACTTTTTCCAAAATTTGTATATAGCACACCTACAATTTATTGGTAGGATTTCAAGGGTGCCTAGACTTCAAAAAGTTTGAAAACCACTGGTTAAAAGTACCTCTACTAAAAACACAATACTTAACTTTTAAAATTAATTTAAAAAAAAACAAAAAAATTTACTTGAAGATTTTATTTTAGTTTTAATTTCAGGCTATTAATTTAATATTTCCAATAAGCAAAATACTTTGCTGTATTTTAAAAACTAATTTAACTAATTTGACTGGGAAGAGTTTTTATTAATACAATAGTCGACAAGTGCCTATTTTTAGTCATTGAGTATATTTAGTATATTTTATTTTTGGAAGATTTTTTAATAAAATATACTTTTCTGAAACTTTACTTGAGGATTAAGATTAATTAAAACTTTACTTGAGGATTACGATTAATTATACTTTAAAACAACTAAAATAGTGGTTTTAAAGTATAATTAATCTTATTTGAAATATATTATTTACTTTAAGTTTAAAATATTGCAGAAATGCATTCTTTATCCTGACAATAGCTGTGTTGACATGTCAACAGCTTGGTGACAGGTCTAATGTTCTATGGAGACTTTATATGTAAAAATAAATTTGAGAAAATGATGGGTATGCTTTTTTTATACAATTTTTAAGTACACTGTAATCTAATGTTTTATTAAATTTTAAAAATGTTAACATTAAATTTACTATAGTTATCACACTTTTTAATTCTGATATCATGCCAGTATTTGTGTCATAAACTAATAAGCAGTTTGGTTTGGTTTGTTTTACGGCATATCAACCTCAATGGATTATGTTATGCAAACAAAATTTTTATTGCTGGTAATAATTTTTTTTTTTTTAAATTGTAATGCTAGTTTTTTTCTTCAAAAATTTATTGCGAATAATAATTTTTTTACAAAGTTTTTCTGGATTTAAAACCTATTTTTACACTTTTATAATGTTTTTTATCCCAGCTTTGGGATTAACTAATTGCCCATAGCTGGGACCCTAACAGGTGCTACCACCCCTGGTAAGAGTGGACCTGGGAACACCAGCAATAAGAGGTGGTTCCATGCTCCTCAAAACCTCCTGATCAGAGGCCTTGCCGCTGAACGTAGTTTATTGTCATAACCAGGACAGTAATAAGCAGTTAGTACTATTTTCAAATCAGTGTATTTCTTATCATACAAGATATGTTTTATGATGTATTTTTATTGTGTATTGTAATGTACTGCAGAGTATCTAACTGAAAACAAAATAGAACTACTCATAAAAAATTGCCCTCAGCATGTTCATAATTACTCATTTCCTGTAAATAGCAATCTTCTATTTTTCCTAAAATGGCCCATCACAGCCAGGCAACAACGCTATATCAAATGCAGCAGTGAAAGTATTAAAGGGAGAAAATTACTTGTACTGGCACACTTATTTTATAAGCCAAAAAATTCCCACTAGCATTATGATTCCAGATGGCACTTGTGTTTTATACAAAAGAATGATGTTTTAACACCATCATTGCAGGCTGGTTTTTATTTCAGTTATTTATTAAAAACAAAATCACAAAATTCTCAGAATCAAAATTAAATATGCATCACTCATATGTGACTTTTCAAATATCCCTTTCGAGAGAAAACTTCTCCATACAGCTGTATGTGTTGTCATGTGCATTTTCTAGTAAGTATTTTGAGAAAATTCTTCTCCACACACTTCACAATGAAAAGCTTTTTTCCCTGTATGGTTTATTATGTGGGTGTTTAGATTACCACTTTGAGAGAAAGGAAAGCTTTTCCACATACTTGACAATGATAACATTTCTCTCCTCTATGCACCATCATGTGGCTTTTCAAGGTAGAATTGTAAGAAAAAGCTTTTCCACATACTTCAAAATGAAAAGGTTTTTCCACTGTATGTGTTATCACATGGGTTTTCAAGGGAGTATTTTAGGAGAGTGTTTTTCCATCTACTTTACAATGAGAAGGTGTTTCCCGTGTATGTATATTCATGTGAGTTTTTAAACCAGGTTTGTTACAGAATACTCTTGAACAGACTTTACACTGGAAATTTTTTTCTCCAGTATGTGTTATCATATGGGTTTTCAGGCTATTATTATAGGAGAATGTTTTTCCACACAATACACAGTCAAAAGGTTTTTCCCCTGTATGCTTTCTCATGTGGGTTTTTAGAGCACCACTATATGAGAAAGCTTTTCCACATACTTGACAAGGATAATGTTTCTCTCCTGTATGCACCAACATGTGACTTTTCATAGCATATTTATAAGAAAAAGCTTTTCCACATACTTCACAATGAAAAGGTTTTTCCCCTGTATGTGATATCATATGGATTTTCAGGGCAGAATTAAAGGAGAATGTTTTTCCGCATACTTCACAATGAAAAGGTCTTTCACCTGTATGCGATATCATATGGATTTTCAGGGCAGAATTAAAGGAGAATATTTTTCCACATACTTCACAACGAATAGGTCTTTCACCTATATGCTTTTTCATATGTGCTTTTAGGTTACCCTGTCTTGAGCAAGCTTTGCCACATAGTTTACAACAAAAAGGTTTTTCTCCAGTATGTGTTCTTAAGTGTATTCCTAAATAAGAATTAGTACTGAAAGTTTTTCCACACACATCACAATTATGAGATTTTTGTTCAGTATTCGATATAATATGGTTTTCTGAATTATCTTCCCTTGACAAATTTTCTTCAGATATTTTTTCCTGGAAATCCTTATGAGTCTTCAGGTGCTCAATAAGAACTGAATCTTCAGTAAATGATTTGCCACACATTCCACATTTGTGCTGTTCATCTTTTTCTTTGGAATCCATATTTCTTTGTTTTTTCTACAATGTCCTTTCCCCAAACAGCAAGTTCAGTCTGGAATATGAAAGTAGCAAACTTGAATATTATTCTCTTTATCACAGGGAAAAGCAGAAAGAAACATTTGTAGTTCTACCAGAAATGTTATTAACCATAAAAATATACCAGTTTCACACACTGAAAATATATATGATATTGTTTATAAGTGGATGCACTAAAAAAACCTGAAAAAAAAACATGGCAAGAAAAAGAAAAGGAAAACATAAAATTATATAATAAGATTATAATATAGATAATATAATTTAGCTAACTGATATAATACCTTACACAGGTGAACAAAAGATTTTTTTTGTAAAATGGTGTCTGGGATGGTTTGGTTAATTTTGAACAATTTTTGAGTTTGGATGATTCATTACACACAAACACTGAAAGAAGTTACATCATCATGGTTGCTTCCCTGCCAGTACGTCTTAGAATACAACAATTCCATCTCCTGCAGGAAGCCACCTTCTTGGTGGAGACTCTGAAAAGAAGCCACCTTCTGGCAGATACTAAAACCGAATGTCTACCCTTTCTACTCTTGTGTAAACCAGAACTATGTCTGCATTTTTCACTCTTAAAAACAGGACCCATGTTTTCTTTTTTAAATCTAGTGTAAAGTGAACCTATATCTAGCTGTTAGACTCTTATTAGTGTTAAAACTCGATCCATGTCTTCCTTTTTGACTCTTCCTTTTAAACTGGTCCTATGTCTAGAATTTACAGTTTTTGTTTATCGTTTTCATGTTTAAGTATAATTGAAAACAAGCAAAAACTAAAAATTCTTGAAGCTATATTCATAAAACAGTTTAAACCTAACCTAAACAAAATAAACTATGAAATCTCCACAAATCTTCTTAAATGTCTATAACTGGTAACAGAAGCCATTGGTTTATACCAACAGCTTCCCATACTTAATACTTCTCGAATTCACACTCGCGTGGTCATGTGTGATGTCATGAGCTGTGGTGCGATTTTCGCTTCCAGCGTATTATATGCACGTGTTTATCGTTTCTTGGAAATCATCCATGTAAACAGAAACAGACTATCATTACTGTCTTGTCCATATATTTCTTAATATATTGTACAGTAATTTTCATCTTTGATAATGGCTTATGTAAGCCGAAACCTTAGATTGGATTAAAAAATATGTATCAATATTGTGATTTTCTTTATTCGTTTAATGATAATGTTATTAAGCTTGTCAGATGCTATGAATTTACATAAAATAAATAGACAACACTTGCCTATATTATTTAATGAAACATGTATGAATATATATATATATATATATATATATATATATATACACACACACAATCCATTGGTAAAGATCTTGGGAAATGGTTGACTCATTCTAATGTTTTGGTAATTACCTGACTCCTTCCACTATGCTTTTATCTTTACAAGAGTTAGATTGGACCAAAAATGAATGACTTATAATGTTGCAAGCCTATCACTATTTCCATGCTGAATGTTTGGATGAACTTTGTTATTTAGTTACACCAGTTCAAACATTTACAGCGAGGACATATCATGCTATGCAGACATAGTCAAGTCAACTGTGTTTTCTCCTTATTCCTTTTGCAAGACAACTTTTTACCAAGAACTGCTACTTTGTAGAACAGGCTCATCCCATTGTTATTCAGAGAGGCAACAATCTTAACTTCTTCAAGTAAATGGGTCAATCATTATCTATCCTCTTATCCTCAGAATTTTCATTTCTTACTATCTTCTCTTACGGTACAGAAGAAAATGACCTTAAAGGCCAAAGAGTTCTAGAAGAACTGCTAACTTTTTCTGCCATGGGATAGTGATAAACTGACCTTGGAATGGCTGTGAATGAGTGAACTTTTTGCAAAATTCTATTTTTCTTTTTACACGTAAATTCATTTCCAACACCTTATTCAGTAAAACTATCTTGAGTGACTCCTAAAACTTGTATTTGCTGAACTTTATTAAAAAAAAAAATTGTCTACCTATTTAAATCTGTTTTAAATTAGACCAATGCTTACCTATGTATTGTGATTTTTGTCCTATAAAACTCTAACCAAAGATGAGGATATCAATAAACCTGCTTCACTTCAGACAACAGCTTATGGAAAATGATCAGAATGAAAAAAGAAATCTTAATTCTTAGACCACAGTGTAAAATAGAAATGAATGCGGGAGTTAAGCTAGAATAGTTAAATCTAAAACATGACACATAATACATAAAACATGAAACAATTTTTACAGAAAAAATGCTTCTTTGAGCAAAGGAGAAAACAATTCACTAAAGTAAAAATGCTTAGAGAGAGTGCTTTTTTCACAAGGTCATTTATAATAAATTTCCACCCTGGCTCTTCTATTATCACAGATATCTAATAACAAAAGTGATGGAAACAAAAAGAATCTAAATGAAATCAGCTTGGACATCATGTAAAAAAAAAAAATTAATTTCCAGCATCCCTCATTTGTGCACATGTGCAGTTGAACCAACATAAGAAATTTAGTTTGATTATACCCTAAAGGATGAAACACGTCACACAAAAACCTCTCTCTCTCTCTCTCTCTATATATATATATATATATATATATATATATATATATATTATGATTTAGTAAGTATTTTTATTTCCCTATTATAAATTAATTATCTGCTTTTTCTTTTCAGTATTATTTCTAATGTGGAAGAAGGACATATCTCATATGAATAGGCAGATTTATCAACTGACAAAATTCAAGTCTAACTTCATAAATACACTTTTTGGACAATGTCTCTTTTTCTATCTCTCTCTCTCTCTATATATATATATATATATATATAGCATATATGGTCCTGGAATTAATAAAACAGTGTTTGATGTAATATAGAGCTATCATATATATATATATATATATATATATAAAAATTTTAATTGTCTTTTTAATGCTAATTACAGTCTATTTTTAATATATTACTATTAAATTAATATATATTCATGTTTTAATAAGTACAAGTAACCTTCCTTTATATAATTTAAAAAAAATTAAAATATGACTATTCACCACTCAAATATATAATTTTTTTATTTTTTTTAACATACATCCCACTGATTTTAAATGCCAAATATAATTTTCAATTTTAAAATTAAAAAACTTTAATCCCAACATCTACATCAACATTGTAATGGCCAAATATATCATAATTTAAAACTGTGTAACGGTTCATACTCAGCAGATGAAGATTGCATCATGCATGAAACTCAGAGTCATGTTAGCAGCAAAGAATAATATGTATACTTATAAATATATGATTAATGGAACAAACTTGAAGTATGTGAAGTCATTTACATATTTAGGAAGCAAGATGAATGCAACTGCATCCATTGATGATGAAATAACAAATCGAGTCGCCAAAGTTACAAATGCATTTAGGAAGCCTCATCACCAACGACGGAATGAGAGAGGTATCAAATTGGACACCAAAATACGGTTTATCGAGTAACAATCTTGATTACATTGTTGTACAGCTCAAAATCATGGACCTCATATAGGTCCCATATCAATCAGTGGGATGTCTTCCATAAAAATTGTCTGCATGGTCTGTGGCTATACTTTTGACAATATTCGATGCTGTTCTTCTTGCAAAATGCAACAGTGGTGGAATTGAGACTTTCCTGTGTGCAGTCACAACTTTGCTGTGCTGGTCGTGTTGTAAGGGTGAGTGATGGAAGAATACCTATGGTCCTCCTCATGTATAGTCAGCTTAACAGTGAAGAAAGGACTGTTGGATGACTGTGGCTTAGGTATAAAAACAAGCGAAAGAATAACCTCTCAGCTGTTAATGTTTCTCATACTAACTTTGAGCAAGTTGCTCCAGCTAGAAATAACTGGAGATATTTGTGCCATAGTGGTATCAGAAAGTTTGAAATCAGTTGTATTGATTGGCTAAGAGATGAAAAACAATGGCAAAAAGCATCAGCAAATATTCCTGTTGCTATGTCCTTAGATCTTCACTTTGACACAATATGTAGACTTGCATGTTGTCTGTTATTATTATTGTTATTATAACATTATTCTTTTGTGTTATACAAATTCTTCTTTATGTAAACTAATGTATTGTATCTAAATTTCTTGTATGTAAATGAACATACATTTTTTTCTTTATAAATTGTGCTCTATTCTGAGGACAGCTACATTATGCGGAGAGACACCATTAACATTGTTCTGCTTTGTTTTTTGTTTTTTTGTTGAATAAAGCATTTCTTAAGGTTATTGCCATCTCATTTTCCTACTATTTTGAATTGCATTACAAATTCATAACATATATATTTAATCTATTCACACCAATAGATATATGCTGGTTGAGTGTAAGAGCCAAGCAATATCACATAAATTCACTGATAGAAGATTTCTAATATAGTGGAATGTGAACAATCTACCCCCATTGACTAAATAAAGTGTTTAGTTTGAAGCATCCTGAAAGATTACCAAATATGACAGATACCTAAAGCATACCACTGGGCTTTTTAGCCAAAATGTAACAATAACAACCAAGATGAGGACACTAGTACGAATACATTAGTGTATCAAAAACTGATTCTGGGGAAAAGGGAATCTTCTGACAAATTTAGAACAAGCCATGATGTAATAAAGCTGAAAAACTCACCTTTCCGAAAAAAAAAGTGATTAGTCTTCGTTAGTGTGTTTATTCCTCTTTCTCACTTTCAGTATAAAAACTACTTTTTATGTGCAGGTACATAATACATGTTTTGTTTTTTTTTTAAATCACACGCAAGCACATGAAAAAAAATACTGGACTGCCTCAGTAACTGATTTGCATCTTCTATTTTTATTTTCAAAAATAATCATCTTTTTCCACTAATATGAATTCCTAAAACAAAAAAAATCTTTCTACTTTCTTACAATGATGTTGCACGTTTTCCTTTTTTTATTATTATTATTATTATTTTTCTGCTTGTCTTTCCAATGCAGACATTGTCTTACTTCTTTTTAAAATTACTGCTTAAATAATCCTTTATCAACATCAGTTCTGACAGAATTAAAAATATTACATAGTTTGGGTTCCCTAATGTCTTTGAAGACAAGTGACTATGTGAAGGGATCATAAAGAATGATGATTTTAAAAGAAAATAAAAATCGCACACAAAATAAATGTATTCTAAGTGTTGTGGCCTATTTAGTGGCCAGAAAGAAAGACACAGAAGACGAAGGTAGGTTGAACAAGTATATTGAAATAACAGATAAATACAAAGCAAGAGTGTTAGTAATAAGCAGATAGAGGTGTACATCTGAATGGTAGATTAGCACTGCCTTCTACCACCCACTCACTCGACTCTTGCTATTAGTATTTATGAAAGGAGGAAGAATTCATTCTACTGTAGGAGGGTTTACCACAACACCTGCCTCCTAAAATCTTAACTTTGCAGGAGACTGACAAAGTATTCTTTTTTTTTTTTTTTACATGTACCTGTAAAAAAGAAAGTTTCCCAACTTTTTAGTGGTTTTCCTCCACTTGACTTGTTTTAATTTATAGAGACAACAACCATTTTTTTTTTTTTTTTACATTTGGCTAGGATTTTTAAAACTTGGCTGACTTTGTGGATTTTTGCTGTTGCTTTCTCCAGAAAACAGAAAACCTTTTGCACAAAACACTTCCTCTCTTTCACTGGTCCAGGTTTTTTTCTAACACAACCTTTTTCAGGGTCGTCACCAGAGTTTGTTGAAACTGATGCAACTTTCTTGCTCTGTTTCTGTTTAGGGATAAAGGCCTGTGTTCCTTGACCCAGCTTCTTTGCTTTGGCTACTTTGTCTCTAACACGAACTTTATTTTTTTTCATCTTCTTGTCAGCATGAAGCACTTCCGTCTTTACCTTGGCTAATTTCTTCAGTTTCACTTTCTCAGCAGCTAATTTTTTAGCCTTTTTAGATGAACTGTTCTTTGTTTTTACTTTTGATAGTATTCCAGTTCTTCCTAATATTTCACATTCCTCGTTAATTTGTACCAACGATGAAAAAAGCACATTTTGCTTCTTTTTGAACACTGGCTGGACGTTGTCTTGTAGTTCAATTTTTGCCATCATCTCATTACACCTACCTAACCCACCAGAAAAAAATTTCTGGATAGACTTCCTTCAGTTTTTCAGCTTCGGCATTGCAATTTTCAAGTTTTTGGCAGTATGAATTTATAGGCAAGTCCCAAAGCTGGAATTGCGTCATCCAATCAGTGCCAAATAGGTTGTTAGTATTTTTCAGAACACAATTTTAATTTAAGAGTCTTCCTGTTGAACGTTATATTTGTAATCAATTCTCTCTCAAATTTAATTTTTTCCCCTGTTACTGATCTTGCAATTTTGCTAGATTTTATCATGGTTGGCTTACCCAATCTTTTCCATGTTTACAAGTTTATGATAGTTAAATCAGAACCTGAATCTAGTTGAAATTCCATGCTTTTGTTTAACATTTTTACGTGCACGAATTTCCTGATATTAGCACAGTCTCGTTCATCCGACCTTGTATTTTTTTATGCAGCTATTGGTTTTATTTTTAGATCAGCAATGCAAACTGTTGTGCCCGACTCGGTTACAAATGTAACTTTTTTTATTCTGGAACATACAATCTTTGTACCAATGTAGGGCCCCACATCCGTAGCATGGGTTAGGGGGCAAATTATTTGGCTTTTTCAATGTTTCATCACTTTTAGGAGATTTTGTTTCTGTTTGTAGTGTACTTTTTTGATGTGAACAATACCCGATTATTCGATATTTTTCAAATCCTGCTTTAAACTGATGTACCTCTGACATTCTTCAGCGATCTGCTATAGAGTTATATTCAGCTCATTCTCCAATTTCTTTAGTATTCTTCGCCTAATTTTTGCATCTTTTGTTGAAACTAGTCCTTGCACGAATATCAAGCATTTGAAGTTATTCGTACTTAGCTCCGCCAGTCTAAAATCATCGCAGTGCTTGTTTACAATTAACGCAAAAGTGGTGTAGTCTTCCCATTCTTTCCTAGTTAGATTAAGACATTTCCATCTCTTATGAAAAAGAGATGTCTTTGGGCTGAAAAGTTATGTTATTAATTCCACTGCTTCAGCGAATGTCAACTCACTAGTTATACAGGGGAGAATGTAGTTAACGAATTTTGTGTGCTCAGTTGTGCCAAGTTTCCTCAGAAGACGACGTACTTTTTTCGAGTCGCTCCAATTCGCACAATCTGACGTATACAAGCCCTCATACCTCCTAAAGCATGACACGAAGGTTATGTCTTCTTCGGGATCGTATGAAAAATTCTCTATCGCGCTCCAAATTGTTTTGTGAAAAAGAAAATTCGTTTTCAATGGGATTACTACGGCTTGTCAGTTCTAACACTTGCTTTTGAAATTCGAGCTGTCTCTCTTGATTTTTCTTTTGAAATTCGAGCTGTCTCTCTCGATTTTTCTTTTGAAATTCGAGCTGTCTCTCTCGATTTTTCTTTTGAAATTCGAGCTGTCTCTCTCGATTTTTCTTTTGAAATTCGAGCTGTCTCTCTTGATTTTCCTTCTGGGTTTGCAGCAATACATTTTCCATTTTTTCCTGTTGAGAGAGCAATTGTTTTTGCCGCTTCTCTTCCATTCTTTCTTGGGGTTGTAATTGCTGTGCATTCTGGTATTTTACAAGTACTAATAAAATACTTTTAAAATCCTCCATGATAAGTGTGTCCTTTACAAAAAACTTGATTTTCTGTATTTTGAGAGAGTTCATTTTTAATCACGGTGGTCCACGTAAATCCTTGTCACCTAGTTGTTGTGGACACTGGCAACGGAAAATTCTTAGAGTCCCCGTGAAGTACGAATCTTCGTCGCCAAGTTGTTGTGGCCTGTTCAGGGGCCAGAGAGAAAGACATGGAAGATGAAGGTAGGTTGAACAAGTATATTGAAATAACAAGAGTATTAGTAATAAGCAGATAGAGGTGTACATCTGAATGGTAGATTAGCACTGCCTTCTACCAACCGCTCACTCGACTCTTGCAGTTAGTATTTATGAAAGGAGGAAGAGTTCATTCTACTCTAGGAGGGTTTACCACACTGAATTAAGGTGTCAAATAAAGATAAAATAAGTTTATTACTTCTAAATTCTTATAACTTTTACATACATAGAACATTGAAGACAAAATTCCAAAGGCCAAAGACCCAAAAGCCCTCCACAGGAGCTAGCCTAAAGTCCGCCCAATGGGTGGATTCTAGGCTAGTAATTAAATAAAACACATTATTTTTTTTTAAATATTTATAATTTTTCAGTGCAGTTTTGAAACTAATCCCATTGTTGTGTGTCAGAGTTTCTGTTATTTAGGTACCACACTGAAAACGTTAAAAACTCAGCATACGATGATGAAAAAATTACTTCAAACATATTTTATCGTCAAAATCATTATTATTAAGTGGAAGGATCAAAGTATTTTTTGAATATTTGATTAAATTTTTTACTCCTTTTTAGAACATTTGAAATTTTGATTAAAAAACTTTTTCTTGCATACCAGAGTATTTTGCTGACTAGAAATAATAAATTTTAAACCCTTTAGCTTTCAATTAAAGCTAAAATGAAAGCTTCAAAAAATAGCTTTTTCATTAAAAAAAAAAATTCATTTTTAAACGTTACATATACCAAATTAGTGGAGGTACCTACTGATTTCATTAAGTGAGGTAACTCCATGAAAATGAATAAAAAGAGCATAGCATGACAAGAACAGCCTTAAATTTAATGAAAAAAAAATTTATCCACTTAAGTATATATATATATCATTATTAAGAAGAAATACCAAAGTATTTTTTGATTATTTTTTAAAATTTATTACTCATTCTTAACATGTCCAAAATTTTAGTTAAAAACCGTGTTTTTTTTTGTCAGCAAAAGTACTAAAAAAAAAACTCGATATCAGCCATTTTTTTTTAATTTTGTAAACTAAGTTAAAATCCTAATTTAAAATTCTTCCAAAAATCAATTATACTTTTTTCAAAATTTATTTGACGAAAATTAGTAAATTTAAAGATTATTTAATACATTTTGAAAAAAACCTTTGCTTACTTTCTTCAAAGAAAAACATTGTTTAAAATAAAAAGGAGGTGATCTTAACATCATTGGCTGTTGACAAGTGATGAATGATTGCTGTCATCACATATCGACAGCTAACGTGAGATTCAAGTTATCATACAGGACATAATTGACATGACTTTTTTTTTTTTTTTTTTTTTTTTTACACAAACCAGCTTATGTAGTACCTCGTAATTATTAAAGTAAAAAAAAAAAAACAAAAAAACAAAAAAAAAACCTTTCAGTATTCCAATTTCTTTCATTTTGTTTTTTTTATTACTGTAGCTTACACCATAAGTTTGTTGATACTATCTGTAGAAATTATAAATACTATAAATAAATTAAAATACAAGTGCTGCACATCTTTTTTGAGGGCAACTATAGCCCCCTAAAGTCAATACAGATCTGCTATGATGAAACATTTCTATCCCAAGTAAAAATCATCACAAACATATCACAAGTTATTTTGTTACACTACAGCCAATTTGAACTGAAAAAAAAAAATTGAAAAATGACTTTTGTCATCATCTGAATAAAATATCAAGGAAACTTTTAATCTGCACCCCATGAAACTAGGTATTTCCTGAAAGCAAAGAATTCTCTTTCATTTCTAAGTGAAATTGGTTGGTGTAAATGGTTATAAACATTTTTTCTGGGGATAAAATATGAAAAAATAGTTAAAATTGCTATTCCTGAACACTGGAAACCAGGATTTTTTTTATGTTTTTTTATTTATTTATATTTAAATCAGCGATAAGGAAAACTGTTGAAATTAAGCCAAAATTAACTTTGACATTGCTGGGTCAAAGGCCAGCCTGCCGACAATACCAAGTACCTTGTAAAAATCCCATTTTTTTTTTTTTTTTTTTTTTTTTTTAATCTATGTTTGAACAATGGCTTGATGTATTTTTGTTTTTTTAACACCTTTTCAGCAGGGTGATGACAACAACACTTAGGGATTGAACCAAAAACAGTTTTGTTTGAAATAAGAAATTCACATAAAATTGAAACAAAGACAACTCACTGAAAAGTTGATGGTGAAAATGGCTTAAGATGATGTTCAAAGTTTTTTAATGAGCAAAAAATGCTAATTCAAAATGCTCAGCATGTGTTTCGCACAAAGAATTTGCAATGATGTAATCGAAGTTCAGCAGAGAACGCTTACACTCAAGCCAAATGACGTTTTATTGCTTGTGACCTTACTTACTTTTTAATTACAGTCATTTTAACGATTTTTATGAACACAAAATTACATTTCTTAATTACTGCAGATATTCTGATTAGTCAAAACGATACAATTTACAACGCGCTAAAAAAAGATCTCATAAGGACACTTAGGAAACGTGATGCGGCTTTTAACTAATTTTATAATATTTTAACAACTTAAATGTAAAAAATCTAATATAATTAAAGAAATAACAAGTAATTGTATTAAAAATTCATTGTTCATCGAAAAAAAATTTTGCTTTATAGTGTCCATATTCATAAAAAAAGCAAATAAAAGCATTTGAAATTAAATAATATATTTGATTTATTGAGTTTTCTTTTGTTGTATGTTATAATTCAGAGCTGATTTTCATGTAGGGGGTTCCAATTAAAAACAAAAAAACATGATTTGCATTCCTCAAAGCCTTGTACTTTTAAAATGTAATCATTAACCTAGGCTCGATCGAATTTCTAGCGTTTTCATAAAATTAATTAGTTATGGGGGTGTTTATAAAGAAAAATATTTCTGCCATTACTTCAATAAAAAAAAAAAAAATTATTAATAATAATTTCGATCATCTATGAATTGTTCCTGAAAGTTTCATTAACATCCGACAATTATTTATATTTTTGCATGATTTTTCAAATTAATGTGTGTCATACCAAAAAAAAAAAACGTGCTAAAAATTGTCTGTTATTTTTTATTTAGTTCCGGTGATACAAAAAGAGAAACAAGGTTTTTACTTTTTTCTAATCAAAATTTAGAATGTTCTAAAAAGACAGAATAATTTGAAAAAATATTTAAAAAAAATTTTGGTCTTTCCTCTTTAATAGCATTAACATTTTTTAGACGATAAAATTTTGTTTTCGTCAAGTTTGTTTTTATCATGCTATGCTATTTCTTTTTAGCGATTTCGTAGAGGTACCTATATAAATAAATAATAATAATAATACATGATTGAAGATTCAAACAAAAGATAGCATTTAAAAATATTATTTTAATTTTGAAGTATGAACCTTTTTTTTAAAAAAAAAGAAATTTTACTTTTCTTTTTAGTAACTGTTTGATTATATGGATGTACAAAAAAGAAATAATTCCGATATCTCGCTTTGACTGATTACGATTCAGTATCGGAAATTTATTATTTTATAATCTAATTTTATCTCCTGTTCAGTCAGTTTTCGTATCTTGAAAGCACGGTTTTTCCGATCCATCGTTATGGGTGTTTGTCTTTATTTTCCTACATATATTTTTTTTTTTTTACAGATACTTGTTAACATTTTATATTAAAAAAAAAAGAACACTTACCTCTGTAATTAAATTTGGGTTGACTTTTTTTTTTTAAATTTTCAGGACCGAGCAGCAGCATCATCAAATTGTTGGTTTGATGCTTTAAAGTTTTGCAACAAGGACTTTGTTAGACATGTCCCGAATATTAAAACCGGAACTTGCCTAACCCGCGGTCTGCATTGAATACTTTACTCACTGTGCCTGTATCATCACCGTCAAATTAAAATAATTCATAATTTTAAAAACATTTAAAATTTAATTAAAAATATGACAAACACATTATGCTAAGAATAAGATTAATTTTTTAAAGTGGAATTTGGAAAATGATGCAAAAAAGCTGCGAAGCGGTTTTTCCGAAATGTGAGACTGTCACAGGTCACTAATTTGATGTTTTTAGTTTTTTACAAAAAAAAAAAAATTGCCAAATATCAGAGAATAATCAATCTGATTCAAACATTACTTATTTACTAATGATTGATTGAATGAATGTGAAACAAAAATTCCTGAAGATGTTATTTGAGTAATTTGCTTTTTTAAGCCCAGCTACTGTCCCTGTCTAAATGATTGGGTTTCTCTGTATCCTTGGAAACAAAGAATTATGAATGTATGTGCTTTTTAAAACTCAGTAAATTTAAAAATAAGTTATTCCAAAATTCGCTTGAAGATGAAACAGAACTAATACTTTTAATTAAACTATATAATTAAATTTTAAGTTTTTAACTTCGCTTTTTGAAACATGGTAATTCCTGTGTAGCGAAGGAACCATATTTTTAAATCAGTTAATTTATAATATATATATATTTGCACACACACATACACACACACACACATACATATATATATATATATATATATATATATAGATAGATAGATAGATAGATAGATAGATAGATAGATAGATAAACCTAGTGAGCCAGACAAACCTACCCAGGTTTCACCTAAGCGATCGTCAGGGAAAGCTGGCTAAATAGGCAAAAGAGAAACAGCATATTTATAGGCGATAATCAAAATCATACCACGTGACCATAGAAAAAGAAAAACAAGAAAAAACACAAGAAAAACAACACCGGGTGGAGGGGGGGTAAAGATTTATTCAAACGACTAAAAGGGAAAGGGATAATTAAAACACGAACAATAAAGGTGGAATGATAATACAAACAGGGATATATATATATATATATATATATATATATATATATATATATATATATATATGTGTGTGTGTGTGTGTGTGTGTGTGTGTGTGACACCTTCCGGTGGTCGCAGCACCAATATATAACGTCCTCTGGTCACGATGCCAATATGTGACACTGCGCTCTTGGCCCGTGGTCAACTCCCAGCTGCGGCGCGAAGCTGTAAGATTTCTTCAACCAGTGTTTTGGGGTTGACTCTTTGTCGCTGCCACCAGCCTGTGTCCTGGTTGATCTGGTCATTCCCGGCTCAATACCAGCTTTGTTGTTCCCAGCTCACTTCCAGCATCTGGTTAGCGAAGTAACTACTTTGATCTCAAGTCTACCCTACCCATGTTGTGACTTTGATCTTAGGTAGATGAAATCAATCAGGCATCGGGCCGTAATGCAAGCTGAATCCGGGGTAAAGGTGATATCGCACAAGCGTAAGTAAAAGAAGCAATAAAACAAACTCAAGAGGTTCAAATATACTGCGAAATAACAAATTATCTTCATTCGTTTGTTATATACAGGAGTGTGTTTCTTTCCCAGCCCATTTCTATGATTGCGTTTCTTAAGTGAGTTTTGGTATCTTAAGTTGTTCCTCAATATAACTTGCTTTTGGTAGGAAGTCGAAGTCGAAAAGGATGTGGAAATCTCTCAGTCAGCTTCTATGAGGCAACAGTCTGACTGCAACTGCGAATCAACTGCTCAAACTCCTGCTCAAACTCTGATAACTACCTGGGGACATTCGTTTATATGGGCACTGAACAAAAGCCGGTGTTGGGCCTGACGTGGCTCGGGTTCCCGATAATTCTTGATTCCCAGCAAGAATTCTCTTTGTTCTTAGGCCAGGAAAATTAATTACTTCCCATTTTTGGAAGATTAATCACTTTCCATTTCAAGGGTTTCTCCCTCGTCTGTGAGGGAAGGTCGAAGGAGTGTCACCCTCCTAGACTCATCCTCTCTCACATTGGTATCTCATACCAATCCCCTCAGTGGGTGATAACAACTTCTCCATCTTTCTCATACATTCACCTCCGCCTATCACCCATGCTACCACTTGACCAATGATCTCTCGGCAGTGTGGGTGTGGCTAGACTAGCCCTCTTAAAATTATTATCCAGAATTTTGTTTACAAAATACTTTTTTTTCTTTTTTTTTCCTTTGGCCAAAACATTTTTTTTTTTGCAAAGTCAACTTTTAGCTGGGAGGTCCGTATTTCACCTGACAATCAAATTCTTTATTTTTCTCATGCCTTAAAATCCTCTTGTCACCAGATGCCCGCTGTGTCTGAGATCAAGAGTTTGAATAAGAAATAATAATAATTTCCTCTACGATTTCTCTTCCGCATGCCAGAATTCTAACACACACCAGATGGTTCCCTTCATTAGACCAAGGAATTAAAATTAAAGGATATCTCTGAAAGATAACTAATATTAATTCTCTCTGCCTATACTGTGGTGGTCTCAAGCCAAAATTTTTTATAGCCGCCATGTGTCAGTTGACTTTGTTTTTCTTTCTGAATTCTTTTTCTCTTGATGCGTCACTCCCTTATCATGACATTAATCAGTTTTGACAGAATCTCATATCTCGCTTTTTCTTACGGATTTTCTGTCTCGTGCGAAAAGTATCTTTCTTCGTAAATAAAATAAAAATTTTTTAATGTCGCTCAGCCTATCTTTCGATATAGCTCTTTCTCGCCTTAAGTCTTTCCTGTTTTTAATTTCTATGGTTAATTAGCCAATTACCATAGCTAAATAGTTTCACAATCCTCCCAACCTATTTTGTCATTTACCAGTAAATGACACTTAAATCCCTATACACTATTTAGCATGCATCAAGCATCTGTTCCATGAAATTCTATTCTTCTTTTCCTTTTCACGATTTCTTTCATGGTCCGTCATTTTTCTTCTCTGCTACATGCAATGTAATGTTCTTTTCATTTTCTTTTTTATGCAATTTAAAGCATGCTTGTGAGTGCATGTGTGTCGTTATTATGTCTTGTTTTTCTTCGTCAATGTTTTTCTCTCTGCAACAGGAGGTTTTTCCGCCGTACGTGTCAGTTCCACTTTAGCTTCTTCTGTCGGCTTTTCTGCAATTGCCTTGGTGATTCTGTATGGGTAAAGAACACTGCTCGGCATATTCCTCTCGAGTTGCTGCATACTCATTTGATTACCACAAATTAATTCTCTCCTACTTCTAATTTCCCATACTGCCATACCCCCTATGGCAACAATTATGAATGTACCCATCGTTGCTGACCAACTTATCGTGATCTGCTCATCATCCTCCCAAGCCATACCTTCCTTTCCCAACACATTTAACTTGTCTCTCAACTGATCCATATTGATCTTTTCTATCGGCTTCATTAGTACTGGCATTTTATTCAAGGTAACATTGGGGAATCCCCTCACTATTGGCTCCCACAGCTCTGTACAATTGACTAAGATTCTGCCAATCAATTCTATAATTGCATCTTTCTCTTCATATCTTTCTTCTTCCTGGTAACAGGGGAGTAAGGAAATAGATATCCCAAATGCCGAACATCCCAGGGGTAACTTTAACAGGGATAATGGTGGTTTTACTCTTAGTGTCCTTGTGGACTCTCCCCCACATACCCTAGACAAGCTGATGGGTTTCTGTATGGCCACTGCCCACACCCCGTCTGAAACACTGATAGCTTATGGTAATGCCGTGTTTGCTAATACCTCTCCTTGACAAGTTCTCTTAATTCCCTCTTTCTTCCCTTCAAACAATTCTAGCATGCACCCTTTGTGATTACCAGCTACATAGATGGGGCTCAATGATGTACAATTCACTAGAGCATCATTTCTACACTTTTTAGCTTCTCCAGCTGTTAGCAACATGAACTTTGTTCTACCCGAATTTAAAGTTATGTATTCCGTTTCATAGATGGGGCTCAATGATGTACAATTCACTAGAATATCATTTCTACACTTTTTAGCTTCTCCAGGTGTTAGCAACATGAACTTTGTTCTACCCGAATTTAGAGTTATGTATTCCGTTTCCACCTTCTACATTGCCACCATTCCCAAACCTTGATCTCCTCTGGGGTAAGGAATAGGTAAATTTATAACCTGGTATATCTCGAATATACTCTCTCTATCCAACAACAGAATAGACATCAAAACTAATACTTTTCTATTTTCCAACAAGGTCACACATCCCAGCGCATTATAATATTTCCACAATTCTTTGGTGGGATCCACTGGCAGTTTTAAATAATGGGGTAACTCGGTCTGTATTCCGAGAAACACTTCCCTTAAGTGACCCGGGTTTACTACGCTTGGGGACAGGTGTCCCAATGACAACATGTCTAATTGCACTCTCACATGTTCCAGCAAGGTTGTCAATGACTGACTAGTTTGTTGTACCTTATTCGTAATTGTCATTAGTTTAAAATATTTTTGCATAAATCCACTTATTTCCTGTAATTGCATCATTACAGTTTCTGTATCATTAATTAACTCTTGTCTCAACCCTGCTAGGTTATTTATTAACCAATTAATTCTGGCTCTATTCTTGGCCACTTCCAACCTTGTCACATTTAATATTGACACACTCTCCTTTGCCACTTGAGTCAGCTACCTCTGGTTTATTTCCACTTCTCCCAGTTTTCTTCTTATGAATTTAACATCATCTTCAGTCACTGTTCCAAACAGGACATTTAACACTTTTCCCACAATCGGAACTACCGATCTTTTTTCTCTCGTCTGCAGTAGCTCTATTCCCTTCAGGTAATTTTGCATGTCCCTCCATTGAGCCCCTATCATAGTAGCCTCCAATTCTAGGGAATGTAATAATATGAGATATCCTTTCTCCTTGAAATAATCTTGCCCTACCTTCAATCGGTCTGCATCCAGCTACCTTAGCTCATTTCTTAGTTTATTTAACAGCGACTCATATGGTTTTAAATCTATCACGAATGTGATCAACCATTTCAACCTGGTTATTATTACTTCACTCGTCTTTTTAAAAAAATGGTCTTTCGGCTGTGCTTTCAAGCTTCCGCCATCGCCACCATCAGTGTGGCTACCATCATCAACATCAACCCTTTCATTTTGGTCATTCCTACAAGGCAACAAGATTCTCTTGTTTTTTATTCTCCATAACCATTCATTCTTGTTCAATTCTTCACTCAATTATTCCATAATTTCTTTTCTAAGTTTGTAACCCTTCAGCTCTTCCCTCCCCTAACTCCTAGCAGATCGAATGGTCCGGACAAGCGTGCGAGGCTCCTCCTCCAAAAGCCGTAACTTCATGACACTACTGCTGGCCAGCCAGCAGTGTCACAATCCTCTTCCGTCCTTCATGAAGTGAAACTCGCGCCTCCATCCACATCCACTGCAGTCAGCGAGTAAGTTTTTGGACGAGCCAGTGTCATTATGTGTCGACACCGAACGCTTCTATTCTTCACAGCCTTCTTTGTTCTACTGAGATTTGGGCTTCCCCATCCTTCTCAATCTCATCTTCAGAGGTAGTTCCTGTTCGACCTCTAATCTTCTGTCAGTGTTCAATTCCTCTTCAGGAGGTGTTTCGTCCCTTTCCTTTTCACCTGATTCTTCCTTCTGCTTCGAGTCTGTGCCCCGGACTTCTTCATTACTTCTTGATTCAATGTCTAGATCTCCCTTGTTTCTTAGCCTTTCTCTGGGATGGGAAAGGAGTATCTGATCCTCTTCCTCCCACTCGCTGAGCTCTTCTTCTTGTTTAGAGTGTTTCTCTTTAGAACCCTTGACTGATTGACTGGATTTCCTCGCTTTTCTCTTCCTTTTCTTTGGACATGGGGGCGAGACGGTGACATCACAGGGTCTCCTCTGCACCGATTCAGTCGATGACTGAACGCCCCTGTCCCCGCCGAAGGTTCCAACTCCGTCACTCAGATCGCTTCGTCCAGATGGCTAAGTCGATCTATCTCTTCATTTTCCTCGGAATCCTCTTCCGTCTCCATTTCTTCCGGTTCAACTAGAGTTACCTTCCTTGTTCTTGTCTTCTTAGGCCTCGGCTCACTCATTTCTAGGTTAGCTATTTCAGCTTTCTTCAGATCAATGGCATAGTCCGAATAATATAAATAGTGTACATAATACCTCGTCTCAGAAATATAGAGATATTGAACTTTCTAGTTCTTGATAACATAATACGTGATTGTCCTGCCAATTTGTAAATGTAAAGTCAGTTATATTTGCTCGTTGATGTGGAAGTGTAAAATTTCCACAAAAGGAATCAGTGTTGTTTTTACATTTGAACTTTCTACACACATTATTTAGACTATTGTCCTCATCTTTGTTGCCATATTTATTACAATGTTTCAGCCGTTGTACGCTCCGGCCTTCTTCAGGTGGTTGGAATGTATTTTGCACACTGGGGTAGACTGTTCTACTTCCCTGGGCCATGTTTAATGGATGTCAGTTATCAGTTATGAGGACAATAGTCCGAATAATGTAAATAGTGTACATAATACCTCATCTCAGAAATATAGAGAGATATTGAACTTTTTTAATTTCTAACATAATACTTGATTGTTCTACCAATTTGTAAATGTATTTCAAGCTCGTAATTCATATAAATTTACGAAAATCTGAAATATAAATACTAAAAATTGGTTTAAATAGGAACATATTATGAAATAGGTAATTACAATCTATGAAATTAAACTAGAAACAAGGAGGAGTAGGTACAATAGAAATTATGTCAAAATCACTCACTAAATCATATGCTAATTCAAAATTGTAAATGCCCAAACTGATTCAATTGGCTGATTAACTCTAGAAACTAGTTGCTTTTATATACTTTAGTTGTCCATCTAGAATATTCTACAGAAAACAGGAAGGCACAAGAAAATTCTATATTTTCAGATTAATTTATTACTATTAAAATGGGTTAAAAATGACAAAATTAAAAATATTTTAGTGTGTTACATATAGAAGTATTCATAATGCAACAATACCATAGCAACAGGTACAAATACCTAAATTAAAACCTAGTTGAATTTGAAACTCTCACATCTTGATTTTACTGACACCGCAGTGATAAATTAGGCCCAAATAAAATCAATTATATTCCACATTATTTACTGCTTGGAATTCTTGGATTGTTGCCTTGTTTTAAATTATTTTTTTTTTACAGCTTGGAATTGTTTGGAAATTGAATGACTTTATTAACTATTAATTATGCTATTTGTAGGAAATCTGGAAAAAAACAGACTAGCTTAGCCCATTTCTTTTCAGATGATGTTTGTTAACAAGATCAAAAACAGCTTATCCTGAAATTGTTTTCAATACAAATGCTTGAATAATGCACAAGTAATTGATCTTTTTTTTAAAAAAAAACTCTAGTGAATCAGGTAAAGAGATAATATCAGTAGCACACAGTTAAATAAAGTTGATATTTGTAAATAAAAAGTAAATTTATCCTCACTTCTAAAATGACAAAAAAAAATCAATATTTTTTTTAATTGTCATGGGGAGAGGGAGTCCTGATAAGTGCCAGTTAAAAAAATTGTTCCCTATATTTTACAAGTTCAGAAATAAATAAAAAATGAATAAAAATTGACACTTCCTATAAGTCCATTTTTTTTAGCTTTGAAAGATATTAGGATTTTTGGTTTATGAATAAAATAGAAATGACAGTAAAAAATGTTGATATTGTCGATAAATAAGATAAAAATAAAACAATTTAAAAATTTCTTAAATTTTATTAACCAGATACAACAACATATTTAGACCTCCCCATTTCAGCATGGTGTATTCAAGGACTGACTTTTAGCGTCTCTAAGCATGTAATATTTAAATGAAACTTTTGGTATATTAAAATAAGAACTTTAGCTATGGCAGAAAATATTACTGTAGTTAAAAAGCAAGCTGTCAGTATGTTACAAAAGCACTTTGAAAAATCAAAAACTTGAAATTTAAGCAAATATGTGCTCTTTCAGAATCACTACTGTAACATCCTACCTTGCCCCTTGGATATCTTGCACTTTCCAATAATATAATAAGTAGAATTTGTTGTTTTTTCTTTTCTTGAATGGTTTCTCAGTGGCTCCGATGTAGTACATTGTGCTGTTGTCTGCACTTACCTTGGCTCTATATATTATATCCATTTGTTGGCAGTTTTCTTGGAGTGGATATGTTGTTTCATTTCTGAAGTTACATTGAGGTTACTTGGTTGCGCTTTTGCACGTTGTTATTTTTTTGTTGTGGCTTTTTATTATTTGTGTTATAATTTTTGTGCAGCTGTAACTGATTTTAACATTATTTTTGTTGAATATTTTTGCTAATTGGTTTGCTTCAGGGAATTGTTTTTCTATTAAGTTTAGAAATGTCCTTCCTATGTTTGTTTTGATGTTTTTTTTTGTATGGTGGGTTAAACTGGATAAGAACTGGCAGCTATATCAACTGATCGTGGGTTGATGATTAAAGATAATTGTCTCATGACACTTTTTGGATTCCTATAAAAGAAGATTATATGTCAATATCTAAAAGAGCTCGGTTTGACTACATTTTGCAACATCATATTTATGTGAATTAGGCTTTTCTGCTCTCACTATAATTAAATGCAAAAAGGAACTCTTCAGTGTATTGATGAGGAAAAAGTTTGCCTATGAAGTATATGCCCAAATATTGAAGAAATTGCTAAGACTCATCAGGCTCATGTTTCTAATAAACACAAGAATGAATAAACTTAAGCTATGTTTCATTTTATATTTTTTATTGCATTGTTTGTTTTCTGCAATATTTGACTATATTATAACATATTTTCCCAAAATTTGTGAATAGTGCACCTACAATTATTTGTGGGATTTTAAGGATGCCTCAACTTAAAAAGTTTTAGAACTACTGGTTAAAAGTACACTAAAAACGCAATACCTAACTTCTACGTTTAATTTTAAAAATTGAAAAAATTTTTCTTGAAGCTTTTATTTTAGTTTTACTTTCAGGCTATTGGATTAATTTAATATTTCCAATAAGCAAAATACTTTGCTGTATTTCAAAAACTAATTTCAATTGACTGGGAAGAGTTTTTTTAATACAATAGCTGACGAGCACCCATTTTTAGTCATTGAGTATATTTAGTATATTTTATTTTTGGAAGATTTTTTAAGAAAATATACTTTTCTGAAATTTTATTTGAGGAATTTTAGTGGTTTTAAAGTATAATTAATCTTATTTGAAACAAATATTATTTACTTTAAGTTTAAAATATCCCCAAAATACATTTTTTTTTATACTGACAATAGCAGTGTTGACATGTCAACAGTTTGGTGACAGGTCTAATGTTCTGTGGAAACTTTATATGTAAAACATAATTTGAGAAAATGATGTGAATGCTTTCTTTATACTATTTTTAAGTACACAGTAATCTAATGTTTTATTAAATTTTAAAAATATTACCTTTAATTTTACTATAGTAATCACGCTTTTTTTTATATTCCGATGTCATGCCATGTATGGTTGGCTGTGCTTATAAAAATGGATATGTTTATACACATACAAAAAATTTTAAATTCTTTTAAAAATATTGGTGCTTGATGATTAGTGTTAAGCTTTTCCATTTATGATTAGGAAATAAAGTTTTCACTTCATAATAATATCATCTAAAACGTTGAAATTAATACAAAATCTTTGGAGGTACCTATATAAAAGAGTAATGTTTTAATTAAAAACAAATCAATCAAGACATTGTGAAATGTCAGTATTTGTGTCATAAACGAATAAGCAGTTAGTTTTGGTTTGGTTTGGTTTATTTTACAGTACATGAATCATAAATGTATTGCTGGTAATATTTTTTTTCTTCAAAAGTTTATGGCTGGTAATAATTTTTTCACAAAGTATTTCTGTTATTAAAACCTATTTTTACACTTTTATATTGTTTTTATGCCAGCTTTGGGATTAACTATTTGCAAATAGCTGGGACCCTAACAGGTGCTACCACCCAGGGTCAGGGTGGACCTAGGAACACCAGCAATTAAGAGGTGGTTCCACACTCCTCAAGACCTCCTGATCAGAAGCCTTGCTGCTGGACGCAGTTTATCATCATACACAGGATGGTAATAAGCAGTTAGTACTATTTTCAAATCAGTGTAAATATTTACTATCATACAAGATATGTTTTATGATGTGTTGTAGTATACTGCAGAGTAATTAAAAACAAAATAGAACCACCCATAAGTAATCGCCCTCAGCATGTTGATAATTACATATTTCCTGTAAATAGTAATCTTCTATTTTTCCTAAAATGGCCCATCACAGCCAGGCAACAACCTCATATCAAATGCAGCAGTGAAAGTATTAAAGGGAGAAAATTACTTTTTGGTATAACATTTATTTGTACTGGCACACTTATTTTATAAGCCAAAAAATTCCCACTAGCATTATGATTCCAGATGGCACTTGTGTTTTATACAAAAGAATGCAGGCTGGTTTTTATTTCAGTTATTTATTAAACACAAAATCACAATATTCTCAGAAATGCATAGAATTAAAATTAAGTATGCATCACCCATATGTGACGTTTCAAATAACTATTTCGAGAGAAAGCTTCTCCACACACCTGACATGAAAAAGGTTTCTCTCCTGTATGTGTTGTCATGTGCATTTTTAAGCATGTATTTCGAGAAAATTCCTTTCCACACACTTCACAATGAAAAGGTTTTATCCCTGTATGGATTATCATGTGGGTTTTTAGATGAGCACTCTGAGAGAAAGCTTTTCCACATACTTGACAATGATGACATTTCTCTCCTGTATGCAACTTCATGTGGCTTTTCAACGTAGATTTGTAAGAAAAATCTTTTCCACATACTTCACAATGAAAAGGTTTTTCTACTGTATGTGTTATCACATGGGTTTTCAGGGCAGTATTACAGGAGAGTGTTTTTTTATCCACTTCACAATAAGGTGTTTCTCCTGTATGTTTTTTCATGTGAGTTTTTAAAGCATAGTTGTTAGAGTATGCTTTTGAACAGACTTCACATTGGAAATTTTTTTCTCCAGTATGTGTTATCATATGGATTTTCAGGGTAGTACTATAGGAGAATTTTTTTCCACACACTTCACAGTGAAAAGGTTTTTCCCCTGTATGCTTTCTCATGTGAGTTTTTACATTACCACTCTGAGAGAAAGCTTTTCCACATACTTGACATTGATTACATTTCTCTCCTGTATGCATCATCATGTGGCTTTTCAAGGAAGATTTGTAACAAAAATCTTTTCCACATACTTCACAATGAAAAGGTTTTTCCACTGTATGTGATTTCAGGGCAGTATTATAGGAGAGTGTTTTTCTATCTACTTCACAATGAGAAGATGTTTCTCCTGTATGTTTCTTCATGTGATTTTTTAAAGCATAGTTGCTAGAGTATGCTTTTGAACAGACTTCACAGTGGAAATTTCTTTCTCCTGTATGTGTTATCATATGGGTTTTCAGGGCAGTATTATAGGAGAATGTTTTCCCACACACTTCACAGTGAAAAGGTTTTTCACCTGTATGCTTTCTCATGTGGGTTTTTAGAATACCACTATGAGAGAAAGCTTTTCTACATACTTCACAATGAAAAGGTCTTTCACCTGTATGCTTTCTCATATGGACTTTTAGGTTACCCTGTGTTGAGCAAGCTTTGCCACATACTTCACAACAAAAAGGTTTTTCTCCAGTATGTGTTCTCAAGTGTATTCTTAAATAAGAATTATCTCTGAAAGTTTTTCCACACACATCACAATTATGAGATTTTTGTTCAGTATTCAATATACGGTTTTCTGAATTATCTTCCCTTGACAAATTTTCTTCAGATATTTTTTCCTGGAAATCCTTATGAGTCTTCAGGTGCTCAATAAGAACTGAATCTTCAGTAAATGATTTGCCACACATTTCACATTTGTGCTGTTCATCTTTTTCTTTGGAATCCATATTTCTTTGTTTTTTCTACAATGTTCTTTCTCCAAACAGCAAGTTCAGTCTGGAATATGAAAGTAGCAAACTTGAATATTATTCTCTTTATCACAGGGAAAAGCAGAAAGAAACATTTGTAGTTCTATCAGAAATGTTATTAACCAGAAAAATATACCAGTTTCACACACAAAAAAATATACATGATTTTTGTTTATAAGTGAATGCACTAAAAAAACTGGAAAAAAAAACATGGAGAAAAAAAGAAAAGGAAAACATAAAATTAGATAATAAGATTATAATATAGATAATATAATTTAGCTAACTGATATAATACCTTACACAGGCCAACAAAAGATTTTTTTTATAAAATGGTGTATGGGATGGTTTGGTTAATTTTAAACAATTTTTGAGTTTGGATGATTCATTACACACAAACACTGAAAGAAGTTACATCATCATGGTTGCTTCCCTGCCAGTACATCTTAGAATACACCACTTCCATCTCCTGCAGGAAACCACCTTCTTGATGGAAAATCTGAAAAAAGCCACCTTCTGGCGGATACTAAAACTGAATCAATGTCTACCTTTTCTACTCTTGTGTAAACCAGAACAATGTCTGCATTTTTCACTCTTATTATCATAACACAGGACCCATGTTTTCTTTTTTTTAATCTAGTATAAACTGGACCTATATCTAGCTGTTTGTGTAAAACTGGGGCCATGTCGTCATTTTTGACTCTGCTGTAAACTGGGCCTGTGTCTATTGGATCTCAATTTCATGCCAGATCTCAAGTGAAATTTTTATATTTATATATATATATATATATATTTTCATGCTGAATGTTTGGATGAACTCTGTTATTTAGTTACACCAGTTCAAACATTTACAGTGAGGACATGCCATGGTATGCACACACGGTCAAGTCAACTATGTTTTCTCCTTATTCCTTTTGTAAGACAACTTTTTACCAAGAACTGCTACTTTGTAGAACAGGCTCATCCCATTGTTGTTCAGAGAGGCAACAATCTTAATTTCTTCAAGTAAATGGGTCAATCATTATCTATCCTCTTATCCTCAGAATCTTCATTTCTTCCTATCTTCTTTTACTGTACAGAAGAAAATAGGAATATACCTTAAAAGCCAAAAACTTCTTGAAGAACTGCTAATTTTTTCCGCCATGGGATAGTGATAAACTGACCTTGGGATGGCTGCGAGTGAGTGAACTTTTCACAACATTCTATTTGTCCTTTTATATTTATATTCATTTCCCACACATTATTCAGTAAAACTCTACCTTGAGTGATTCTTAAGATTTGTATTGGTTGAACTTTATAAAAAAATTGTCTAGCTATTTAAATCTGTTTTAAATTAGACCAATGCTTACCTATGTATTGTGATTTTTGTCCTATAAAACTCTAACTAAAGATGAGGATATCAATAAACCTGCTTCACTTCAGACAACAGCTTATAGAAAACGATCAGAATGCAAAAAGAAATTTTAATTCTTAAACCGCAGTGTAAAACAGAAGTGAATATATATATATATATATATATATATAAAATCCATTGACACCAATAGATATATACTGATTCAGTGTAAGAACCAACCAATATCACATAAATTCACTGATACAAGATTTCTAACATCGTAGAATGAAAAATCTATCCCCATTGACTAAATGAAGTGTTTAGTTTGAAACATCCTGTAAGATTATGAAATACTAGCAGTAGAGCCCAGCATTGCCAGGGGATGTAACAGTAAGAGATAGATCAAGTATCGACCATCATAAAGACTGAAAAATAAAATTGACAAAGATTATTGTTTAAAGTTGACAGACACGGATGTCTTCATTGGTTTTTTGTTTTAGTTTTTTTTGTTTTTTTTTACGAATTGGTCAAACCCAAACTCAAACAAAAACATTGTTTTCAATCGTTATGAGTCTATGGATTGAATAGAATTTTATTATAAACAATTGTCTTGTAAATGGAATTTTTAAAGCATTCTGAATGTAAAAATAAAGAAAAAAGTGTGCAAGACAATAAGAAACACTACCTGCCAAAAAAAAGTGAAGTTTTGTTGAAATCGGTTGAAAAATGTAGGAAATCTCATCCCATATGTAAACAAACACACACTCACACAAACAACCTGGGTTTTATAAGTATAACTCGATATGAATTTTCCTCCTTTCATTCTGGCGACAGAATCGTGTTTTATCCTGTCTTCAAATTGATTTTGTGCAAAAACAATTGTGTCAGAACCACCGCAAGGTAATTTTACGCAGTCCTGTGAAGTTTTGTTGAAATCGGTTGAAAAATGTAGGAAATCCGATCCAATATATAAACGTACAGACACACACAATCTGCGTTTTATAATAAGTAAGATGATAGATACCTGAAGCATGCCACTAGGCTTTGTAGCCAAAATGTAATAATAACAACCAAGATGAGGACTCTAGTACAAATACATTAGTGTATCAATAACTGATTCTGGAGAAAAGGGAATCTTCTGACAAATTTTGGACAAGTCATGATGTAATAAAGCTGAAAAACTCACCTTTCCGAAAAAAAAAAAGAGATTAGAGTTTCTTTTATTTAGGTACCACCATGAAAACATTAAAAAATCAGCATACCATGATGAAAACATGCTTCAAACATATTTTATCATCAAAACCGTTGTTATTATTAAGTGGAACGATCAAGGTATTTGAATATTTAATTAAATTTTTTACTCCTTTTTAGAACATTTGAAATTTTGATTAAAAAAACTTTTTTTTTGTGCCAGCCGTTGTACTAATTTTTAGCATAGGAAATTTTCGCCTCTTTTTTGTGATGTCAAACACATTCATTTGGAAATTCTTGTAAAAATCAAATAATTGTCAGATTTTAAATTTTTCCGGACCTCACAAAATGAATGAAATTATTTTTTTAAATTTTTTATTAAAAAATCTTGATAAAAAGTTTGTTTTTTTTTACGTTTCAGTCCCTAACTTAATTTTATGAGAAATTTGAGATAATTTTTAGTGACTACATTAGTTAAAAGCAGAATTCTTTGAAGAATTTAATTTACTGAATTTTTTTGGCAAAATCGGACCTAATCTTACCGAAAATCTGTTCAAAATTGAAAATAAAAAATGCAATAAAACTAAGACATTATTTAATTAGAGAAGCTTTTAATTGCTTTTATGAATAATATATATAGTGAAGACAATATTGTCAGAAGAAAAAAAATTTTCAATGAAAAATGACTTTTTACAAGATTTGTTCTAATTTTTTTACAATTTTAAATTGAATAATTTATATTATATTATTGCTGAATGAAAATGTTAATATTTAAAAAGTATTAGTTAAAAACGAAAAATCTTCAATTTTGATCATCCATAGTAATCTGTCATCACCTCGTCACAATTGATTTCTTTGATATATTCAGACACATCGTTAAGAAATATTTGGATACAAATTTTTATGCTATAAGTAAGTACTGTTTGTTTCATATCAGATTAATTTAACTTTAAATTTTCTAATTTTACTCAAATAACGTATCAAAAATATATAAATTTATTTTAAGAAGAAGTTCAAAATTAAAATTTTGTTTTTGTTTACAAATTTCTTAAAATGTAAGATAATGGACACGTTTAAGAAAATTAAACAAAAATCAAGCATATATTTGACATTCCAATCTATATAATTTCTATCTGAAAGACACCAGAATATATTACTTACTGTAAGTAATAAATTTAATGCTTTAGCTTTCAATTAATAACAACATATTGAAACAAAACTTTGTTTTCGTTGATTTGAGCCTTTTTTTGATTGTGATATGCTGCTTTTTTACATGACCTAACGGAGGACCCTATAAAATTTATAAAGTTTTTAAATCTTTTAAAATTCATTTTCATTTTCATAATAGCAATATTTCATAAGAATTAAGTAAAACTATATTGTAAAGTTTATTTAAATCTGAAGACTCCCAATATTTTTAAAAGAATTTCGATTTGTTTTTGTATGTGTGATTATGTGCAGAATTTCTGAGGTATGGATGTACAAACCAACAAATCTATTATTAAAAGGTCATGAGTTTAAGGTTAGTCCCCTCCACTTATTGTGAAAAAAAAAAAGTGTCTGCTCCACCATACTATATGTTCAGCTGTCAATCGAATGTAAATATAAGTCGATTAACGTGTCAGAAAAACAAGACCCTGTGGTTAAGAAATCTTTCTATAAGTAATACTTGTTTCAAATAAGATTGATTTAACTATAAATTTGCTAATTTTCCTTAAATAACATGAGAAATATATACAGTTATTGCTCTTTCGTCGTTCTTAATCAGTTCCAGACCCTACCACGATAAATGAATTTCCGCAAAGTAGGATTGATTCTTTAAATTGAATATTTTCATAGAGCATAGAAAATCTGTTTTCGACCTTCTAAATATGGTTTTTGACGGTATTATCCCTTCAAATTTTTCCCAAATAGTCTTATTTCCATGCAACTGTATATGCTGAACTCAAATCAACAATTAGATATTAAAGAAACCTACCTTTTTTGGATGTTAACAACCAGAAAAACATCAAACTTCTTCTTGCTCTTTTTGTCATTCCTTACCGGCTTATTGATAAGTAATTAAGTGCTGAATTCTGTCGGTGGACGTATACAATTTGGGCCTATTTACTCTCTTCACAGTAATTCCTTGTAGTTAACTTTCAAATTAGAGTAGGCTTGTCCCTGGTAACGCTAAAAAAGTGGTATACCCTGGAGAAAAAAGGTTCCCAAATTGATAAAAAAAAAATTTTAATGTGTAAATGTTTATGTTAAAATTAAAGAGGGAAGACCAAAGTATTTTTTGAATATTTTTTCAGATTTTTTAATCCTTCCTATAAATTTTAAAAATTTTATTTAAAAATCTCGTTTTTCTTGAATAAAAAAAAAATTAGTAAATTCGATTTATCAATCATTTCTGCCCGAATTTGTAAACAAAAAATCAAAATTAGTTCAAAAATCAATTAAAATTCAGTTACACCTTTTTTTTTTTGTTATCTTAGGAAATTTAGAATGATTAAAGTATACTTAATGTAATTTGAAAGAAACATTACTTACTTTTTTAGCAGAAAATTTTTTAATAGAGATATTTCCAACCGTGGTGCTTGCGCGGGTGCGTGATTGAAGGGTGTTAATTGATGGGCGTCAATATATTGACAACTTACGTCAAAGGAATTTATCGTACGGTAGCGCAGAAGTGATGTAATTCGTTCTAATTTTAAGTGAACCTGGTTAGTAAATTTTAAAAAAAAAAATATCTTTCAATTTTTTTTTTTTTTTAACCTTATGTTTGAAGAAAAATTTCTGCACTGAAAATAACATTTAAATTGTGAAAAAAAATCAAATTTTACAAGTAAAAATAAAACAGTAACAACATTTTTTTAAATTGAGTTATACATATTTTATTTATTAATAAAATTAATATTGAAATGCTATGCAATCGATTTCAAATTTTGCTTTGTTGTTAACTGAATGAATGCAAAGTAATTTCTGAAGTAAAAAGAACTTGCTTCTATCTAGAGAAACAACTCTACCTCACGTGACGTTATTTCAAAGCTGTGCATCCATACTTTCGTTGGAGACGATTTTAAATACAATTTTGGAATATTAAAAAATTTTTAAATATCAACGGTTGTCAGATTTTAATAAGCTTTCAAATTTATGATCTATAAGAAGTAGAGAACATAATATGTCATTTCCATAAAGCTTCATAAAGAAACTTAATTTTAAAATATATAACATTTTGTCATATTGTGCATTTAAAATAGAAAAAATTATTGTAAAAATTCATTTTTCATCAAAATTTTTTTTTTTTTTTCAGATAAGAATTACCTTAGTATATGTTATTCAGAAAAGTCATAAAAAGTTTTTTAAATTAAATATTGTCTTAGTTTTATTGGGTTTTGTATTTTTACAATTGAGGTAAAAGTTTGGACAATTTTGCACATTTTTTTACCAAAAAAATCAATGATTTAGAATCTTCAGAGTCTTGTGCATTTAATTGAAAAAAAAATATCAGGCTTTGGAAATAAATTTTTGAAGTTTTCATAAAATTAAGTTCGAGGGGTGTAACAGATATAAAAAAAAATATTTATAGCGTGACTTTCAAAAAGACAAACATTTCTAAAATAATTTCATTCATTTGTGAATAAGTTCTGAAAATTTCATTAAAATCCAACAAGTACTTGATTTTTGCAAGATTTTCCAAATCAATGTTTTTTTCAACTGAAAACAGTGAAAAACAAGTGATGTTATTAATATTTGACCTAAAAAAACAAGATTTTCAACCTAAATTTAAAATATGCTGCAAATGAAAAATAATTTTTTTTTAAATAATTAAAAAATACCTTGGTCTTCCCTCTTTAATATTAACATAAACATTTACACGTTACAATTTTTTTTTATCAATTTGGGGACCTTTTTTCTCCAGGGTATACCACTTTTTTAGCGTTACCTGGGACAAGCCTAAATTATTTAGAATTAGGTGTTTTTTTTTTTTTAGTTATTCTAAAGAAGAAATTTAACTTTCAAATTAGGGTTAGGTGTTTTTTTTTTTTTTTTTGGTTATTCTTTTTTTTGTCGATGTTTACATATATTTGAAAGTTAACTTTATTCTTAAATTAAGTACCAATCGCTTTACGGAAACGCGTACTAATTTCTGAAAGAAATTAGTTCAGCAGTAAATGATGCTCGGGTGTTAAAATGAAAATTTACCTTTTTGACATTAGAGGTCTTTAAAGATAAAATAACACCCTTGTAGTCCATTTTCTTTTACTTATATTACCCAATATATCAGGCAAAATAAGACATCCTCCTATTACTCAACTGTTTGTACATTAAAATTACACTTACACACAAAGTTCTTACGTGTACATCACTTCATCATCGAAGAAGAAGTTGCATCATTTTCCTAGGTTAGTGTAAAACGTAGGAAAATAAAGCAACTTGTTCAATGATGAAGATGTACTGCACAACAGAGATTACTGCTCCTAAAAAAACATGTTTGGAGATTCAAAAAATGTAGAGTTTTAAAAATGTTATTGTTATTTATTTTAATGGAGTATGAACCTTTTTCTTTTTTTTTTTTTTTTTTTTTTTTTTTTAAAGAATTTTTAGCAACTGTTTTATTATATGGATGTACAAAAAAGAAATAATTCCGATATCTTTGAGACTGGTTACGATTCAGTATTGGAAATTTAATGATAATCTAATTTTATCTCCTGTTCAGTCAGTTTTCTGTTTTCGTATCTTGAAAGCACTGTTTTCCGATCTATCGTTATGGGTGTTTTGTGTTTCTCTTTATTTCCCTATATATTTTTTTTTTTACAGATACTTGTTAACTTTTTATATATAATACTTACCTCGGTAATTAAATTTGGGTTGATTTTTTTTTTAATTTTCAGGACTGAGCATCATCATCAAATTGGTTTGATGCTTTTAAACTGAAGTTTTGTGACGAGGACGTCGTTAGACACAATCCGTAAATGTTTACTGTGCCAATTATTAAATGACTATTAAAAACCGGAACTTGCCTGACCCGAGGTCGGCATTGAATACTTTTTTTCCTCACTGCCTATATCATCGATGTCAAATTAAAATATTAAAATAATTTATTAATTAATTTTAGAAACATTTAAAATTTAATTAAAAATACGACAAACACGTTATGTTAAGATTAATTTTTTAAAGTAGAATTTAGAAAATGCGGACCTAATGCGAAGCGGTTTTTCCGAAATGTGAAACTGTCACTATCTGGTGTTTACAAAAAAAAAAGCCAAAAATCAGAGAATAATCTGATTCAAACATTTTACTTATTTATTAATGAGTGAATGTGGAACAAAAATTCCTGAAGATGTTATTTGGATAATTAGCTTTTTAAGCCCAGCTACCGCCCCTGTCTAAATGATTGGATTTTTTTCTGTATCCTTGGAAACAAAGAATTATGAATGTATGTGTTTTTAAAACTCAGTAAATTTAAAAATAAGTTATTCCAAAATTCGCTTGAAAATGAAACAGAACTAATCAGTTAAGTCTTAAGTTATATAGATGTGTGTGTGTGTGTATAATGGACCAGTGGGTAGATGCACCAATTTTATTTTTATTATACTTTCAACGTACAGGATTCAATTAACCAACAAACTCCAAATGTGAATGAACAAGTATATATTGAAATTATATAACATACAAAGGCAAACATGCAATGCAATGTATAGATTAAGGGAAAGAAGTTGTTTCCCTTTAATTGTATTTTGATTTGTAATTGATTGTTCGAAGAAAATTCTCGTGAGAGAAAAATGTTCAGGAATCAATATTAGAACAAAGTACTGTTTGTTAGAAAGAATAGATAACACAAGAATACAATTGATCAAAAATGTGTTGTGTTAATGGTTCGAAATCACAGAGTCCTGGTTGATTGAACTTGTCTAAGTCACAGAGAGAAGTGTGAGTTTGTATTACAAAATTCTGTGTCTGTGTGTGCGTTTGAAATGTTATGAGTAAGATCGTGGATTTGTTTTGACAGGCGAAATTTACTGGATCCTACTGATGACTTGTGAAAAAGTCGCAACTTTTCAAGAAAAAGATAGACTCCCACAGAAGCGCGGGAAAAGTTAATCCTGCATTAAAAGTATGTGATTGGTTAAATAACCAATCACTACATTCGTACTTACGAAACAGGCAAGCAAGCTCAAAACCGAAGGGTTCAAAGAAACAACTGCGATGGCTAAATTGTCCTATAGAAAGGTAGTATTG
Organism: Acanthosepion lycidas; assembly: GCA_963932145.1. Lineage (NCBI taxonomy): Eukaryota > Metazoa > Mollusca > Cephalopoda > Sepiida > Sepiidae > Acanthosepion > Acanthosepion lycidas. The sequence goes on from OZ010575.1 coordinate 93,891,132, forward strand.
ATTTATTTGCCAATCGCAGACGAATAAAATGTGGGCGTGGAAAAACATAGCAACCGCTACAACTAACCCCCCCACAGGTTGAAAAAAGGAATGAAGACATTTTTTTTTAATATTTCCAGTACTGTTTGAATTTAGTAGACCAGTGGACCCTCCTCCCTCTCTTGGTAACTTGGTGATCTGGTATTGCAGAAGTCTGCTGAGTACTACTAGGTGGCGCTGCTGCTGATGATGATGATTGGGTTGGTTTAATTATTCTGCTCAATGTATGCTGGCTTAAAGCGATCAATCGAGATGTTCGATTGACCAATACTGAGCTGAATGGTGAAAAACTTGGTATGACGAGAGAGAACTCAAAATGGACCTGGGTAGGTGGGTGTCAGTGGCTTCTTGATAGTATCTTGTCGTACAAACACGAAATCGCATTTATCCAAGGAAGAAGAGACATAGATGTCCTTGGTTTGAAAACGAGTGCGAGTAAATGACAAGGTGGACAGTCTACTGAGTACTCTGAAGGCACTGAACGAAAGTTGAGGAAGGTTCTAAAGCTGAATTTCCGGTCAGAAATTGCCCTGGCAACACTAATGGTTTGAACATTGCAAATCCTCCTTTACTAGAGAACGAAGTGATAGCATGACTAATGGTGAGTTATCCATTCAGGATTGGTTGTTATCACTGTTTGAGCTAGTTAGCGCAGCCTTTAATTGCCGGTGGAAACGCTCAACGAGGCCGTTAGCACAGGGGTGATATGCCGTTGTTGAAATGTGCTTCGCTCCAAGAAGATTTACAAATTCCTTGAACAGCGTTGATTGAAATTGAGGACCGCGGTCTGTCGTTATCACTGATGGGCATCCAAAGACAGAAATCCATTCTTTAAATATCGCCTTAGCGACAGACTCTGCGGTTGTAGACTGAAAGTGGGATGGCGACAGGCCATCGATTAAATCTATCGATCACTGTAAGTGTAATAATATATTGGTATCCGTGTACTTCCGGTAACGGACCCACTAAATCAACGCGCAAATGACGAAAACGACCGTCAGGTACAGTTAAATTTCCTGATGGGGATTTTACACGACGATGTAACTGACAAATAAGGCAACGCTTTAGTCCAATGCTTGATATCGACGTTCATGTTTGACCAGACAAAATGTTCACAAATAAGTTTTGCCGTTATTTTCCGTCCAGCGTGTGGAAATGGTCGAAAATTCGTCTTCTCATACTGACAGGAACTAAGGGTCTGGGATAAGAAGTGCTGACGTCACAAGCGATTGACTTATTACTGAAGGGGACGGGACGTTGCTCAATTGTTAATGACGAATTTTTCATTGAGTCAAACAAAGTAGTGCCCCTTCGTTGCTCGTCGGCTAGAAATTCGAGGTCAAGTTGTTCCTTACTGGCGTTGAGTAAGAATGCTCTCGATAGGGTGTCGGCGATGGTGTTATCGTTACCATTAATGTAACGTATGTCAGTTGTAAACTGATAAATAAAATCTAGTTGTCTGTAGTCACATGGATTATACCTGTCTGGTTTAGTATGAAGGGCATAAACTAAAGGTTTATGGTCGGTAAATATACCGTGAAGTCTTGACCTAGGATGTGTCGAAAATGTTTGATTGAAATGTAAATTGCTAATAACTCCCGTCAGAAGGTGTTGTATTTTTTTTTTTTTTTTTTTTTGAGTTGTGGTAAGTTTAATTGAGAAAAAGGAAATAGGCGTGGTCTCTTTTTCCGTGTGCTAGTGTAAAACATCTCCAATGGCTTCTGATGAGATATCAGTGGTGAGCGAAAGATGTACTGTTCCGTCGTCACGTAAATAATTGAGTTTTTAGTAAAATTTGCTAGCGCTTTTCTTGGATTGGTAAAAGCAGCAAGAGCTTCATCCGACAGAGTTATCTTCACGTTTCGTGTTCCCTGGCCACGAAGTAAATTGGCAAGAGGTGCCAGGATGTGGGAACAATTAGGAATGAACTGGCGATAGTAATTTATCAAGCCGAGATAACGTCGAAGTTGTCGGAAGGTAGTTGTTTGACGAAACTCTCGTATAACTGTAACTTTCTCTGCGACAGGTGTGATGCCAGAACCGTCAATTTCATATCCCTGGAAATTTAGTTTAAGCACGGCAAACACATTTGTCTAGGTTGATTTTTTAAGCCGAAATGTTCCAAACGCTGAAAGACTTGTGTGACGTGAAGCACGTGTTCGTCCATGTTGGCGCTTGCTACTAGGAGATCATCAATGTAAAAGCAAACGAGTGCGACAAACCACATAGTGCTTCGTCGATCAGACGTTGAAACGACTGTGCCACGTTTCGAAGCCCCAAAAAAGGCATTCGAAGGAATTCATAAAGACCAAAATGAGTTGTGATAGCAGTCTTTATGGCTGTCTTCGGCGGCCACTGAGATCTGATAGAAAGCTTTTCGCAAAAATCTATCTTCTTGAAGATCTTAGCTCCCTGTAAAGAAATTGCGAAATCGGCTAAGTTGGGCACAGGATACTTATCGGGAATTTTCTATGCATTCAAACGTCTATAATCTCCGCAGGGTCTCTCCACGCACCCTCTTGCGCCTTGGGGACCATGTGGAGTGGAGATGCAAAGGAGCTTGATGAAAGGCGAATTATGCCCAGTTCTAACATATGCTGAAATTCAGTACGTGCTAATTTATATTTCTCTGGCCTGAGTTTGCGTGGCTTCGAAAAAACTGGCGGGCCGGATGTCTGGATTTTGAGAACGGTATGATGTTTCTCCGTTTCGGTGTGCGTAAAAGGTTGAATTAGTGAGGGAAACTTATCCAGTACGTGTTGGAGTGGGTTATTCTCTGGTAAAGCAATACATAACTTAGTTGACGTGAGAGTGGATAAGTTTCGTTGTTTCGTCGATGAGTGTGTGGTTCGACATATCCACTGCTAGCTTGTAATGTGCTAGGTCCTAGGAAGTCCGCGCCGAGTATGGGGAATTTCACCTCCGCCACGGTGAAAACCATTGAAATGTCCTCTTTAACCCGATGTTTAAGGTCAGTGAAACCTGCCGAAGGTTTTGATTTGAGAACCGTTCGCTGCGCGTAAAGTGTATGAAGATTTCTCCGTAGAAAAACCTGGTCTGGGTGGAATCACACTGAATTGAGCGCCAGTGTCGACCCAAAATAATTCATCTAAATTACCGTCTCGAACATAAAAGAGATGGTTGATTCTGTCTCCCCCAAGAGCAGACGCCGTCTTCATGCGCTGTTGGCGCTGGCGTTTCCTGCCTGTTGGTTAGGTATAGATGCCAGCTGGGGTTTGAACTGACATGGCTTAGTACAGCTGCTAGCTGCCTGCCCGAAATTGCGGCGGTACCAACAGGTAGTAGTCGTCCTCCCTTGTGAGTTAGATCTGAAACGTCGGCGTGACTTGTATAAATTGTGAGCTGGGGGCGAACGTTCTCTGCTCAGACGATCCAGCTGAATCGACTTGTTGATTTGTTGTTGCAGCTTGCTTATCAAGTTGTCGACGGGGCTACGATGTGGTTCAGGGATGTGCATACTATTGAGAGATTTAGCTTCGTTGATTTTGTCGGCTATTTCAGTCATTTTCATCAAGTCTACATCGTCAGGAAGGGTTTCTAGGATTTGGGCGGTGTGGATGGGCAGTTTTTACCCATCTAAAGCTTGCGGAGTAGTGATTCCGACATTGTTTTCTTTCCTAGCAGATTCTTCATCTTGCGTAGTAGTTGCGTTGGCTTACTGTCGCCCAATTGAAGAGTGTTGAACAGGTCATTTATGAGGCGCTCCTCAGATTTGCCTGTTCTATATATAATAGCTTCCCTTAACGTGTCGAAGGGCTTGTCTGTCGGGACTTTGTCCAGCAAGTCTGATACTTCAGAAACAACCTCCGACGGCAGCTTTTCAACAACGTAGGCAAAGCGTGCCGTTTGGCAGTGAATTCTTTTCGCCTGGAAGATGGCGTTTAACTGTGAGAACCAAACATGCACGTTGATTGTGTTAGAGACTGGCAGGTTGAGCAATAATGTCGCTTCATTGCCATCCTGGTCGGCCATCTTGGCTAGTTTTTGAAACGCACGTGGTAGAGAAAAAATTCTTCGCGCCAAGTTGAATTGTTGTATGTTGAATTCTTAAGTGTCGTTAGCACAAAAGATGCTTCCCTGATCGCTCCAAATCTAGGCCTCTTCAAGTTCAGTATCAACCATCATCTATTCTACATATTCTCATAATATGTACCCCTTGCTCCCTCCTTGTATGTCCTTGCAAAAAAAACTCATTTTGTAACACTCTTCCTAGAGTGGCTCTTGAGTGAACAATAGTAATATTGCCTTGATTTCAGATTTTTTTGTCTCTATTTCATTTCCACTTCATGACACAAAACTTTTCAAATCCAAAAGAAGGAAATTCAACATCCTTTTTTTTTTTTTTGTTACTATTTTAAAGTCGGTAATTTATAATGCTTATTAATATTTATGCAGTGGTATTAATTTTCCTGGGAGGAAGTAAGTATAATTGTGGAATGATACAGTAATGTTAATTGTGGTGTGGTAGTAATTGTGGACTAATGCGGCAATGGTAATTGTGATGCGGTAGTAATGATTGGTATTTTTTTTTATCTGTTTGGCATAAATTGTGATATTAAGTATTTGTTTTCATGTCTGCATTTGGAAATTATTTCTGATCTCATCTTTAGTAATTTCTTTTGTTGGATAGGAGAAATTATTGCTACCTTTTCATGTAGGCAAAGTAGCCATTTCTTTGCTGTGTTGTTGTAGGCAGGTGTGTTTTTCAATATTTTCCAGCTTATACTCGGTGTAATATTTCTTTTAGATACCATATGTATGTGAATAGTGTAGTGCTGTTTGAGTATCTTCTGTCAGAGAATGAAAGTTTGTGGTTGTTTTTTCTTTCCTAGAATGGTCCCTCAGTGGCTCCAATGTAGTACATTGTGCTGTTGTTTGCACTTACCTTGGCTCTATATATTATATTCATTTGTTGGCAGTTTCCTTGGAGTGGACATATTGTTTTATTTCTGCAGTTGAGGTTCCTTGGTTGCGTTTTTGCAGGTCGTTACTTTTTGTTGTGGCTTTTTATTATTTGTGTTATATTTTTTGTGCAGTTGTAACAGATTTTAACGTTATTTTTGTTGAATATTTTTCCTAATTGGCTTGTTTCATGGAATTGTTTTTCTATTAAGTTTAGGAATGTCCTTTCTTTGTTTGTTTTGATGGTTTTGTTGTATGGTGGGTTAAATCAGATACTGTTTCTTCTTTGTTTTTGTGTTTCGGGTGTGGAAGTATGTATTGTAGTTGTTGTGTGTATCTAGTTTTTTTTAGTGCTTTGTCATATGTCATGATTTTGTTATTGAATGTGTCTAAGTTTGATGAGTTTTCAGATAGCCTGCAGCTGATTGATGATAGAAGATGGATGTCTGGAGGATGTATGTACATAAGTTGGGGTGTCATTATCTTTTTGCATGATTCAGATGTGTTTTTGTCCAGGTTCAGAATGACGTCTAACAAATTTACTGTTTTTGTACCTGCATTTCTATTTTAAATCCAATTGTTTTTAGGGAATTTACTATTTTTTTCCTAAATCTGTCTAATTTGGGGCCATTGGGTTCTCTTATCAGGATAAGTCCATCATCTCTATATAGTCCCATCAGCCATGCTTAAATTTTCTTCTTGATTACTTACATATATATATATATATATATATATATATATATATATATATATATATATTTATTTGGTGGGCATATATATATTCTTGACACCTTGTGTAGAGTAGTTAGCCTTAGGATGACGGCCTAATCATTGTCCCAAATAGCAATGGTCCCTTGACTTCCAGCTTACATAAGAAGATAATTAGGGCCTTCAAATACCTAGGCCTTAAAATTGAAATATATTCCAACCTGAAAATAGTCAACTTTTTGGATATTACATTCAATCTATCGAATGATACCTTTAAACCCTTCCATAAAGTTGATCAAACACCCCTATACATCGTCCACTCTAACCACCCTAAACATGTGATAGACCACATCCCCAAAACTGTGAATACGAGAATAAATAGGCTATCTTCTAGCCAAAAGATCTTTAATGATAATAAATTTATATACAATCAGGCCCTCAAAAATAGTGGTTTTAGACAAGAATTAAACTTTAATAGAGAACTTGTAAATCAGAATAATAACAGAACTAAAAACAGAAAGAGGAAGGTAATATGGTTCAACCCACCATATAACATTGATATAGGAAGTTTCTTTCTGAAATTAATTGATAAACATTTTCATAGTAAACATCCACTACATAAAATTTTCAATAGGAAGACACTGAAAATTAGTTACTCATGCATTAGAAATATGGAGAAAATCATATCTTCCCATAATTGCAGAATACTTAAAACTACCATAGTAATGAAACTTGATCTAGTAACCCTACCATTGTCCAATTGGGGGTAAATGTAAGTATGAAAATGTAGTATACGAGGCAACAATCTTTCCTGAGGAAAATATAAACGAGAAAAAAAGATATATAGGTATATCTGCCGGTGATTGGAAGCAGCGTCTATACAACCATAAACGCTCATTTAGATATAGATGCCTCAGAAATCAAACTTCCTTATCCAAACACTACTGGGATATGGTGGATAAGGGATTAACCCCACTTTTGAAATGGAGATACTTATCAAGAGCTAGAACACCTAATAACTTCCGCGATCGGTGTGATCTGTGCATGGCGGAAAAAATTTTTATTATCAAAGATAAGAATCAAGATGAACTGCTGAATCTTCATAATGAGATATTTTCTAAAAGTAGACATAAGAAACAATTCAAAACATAAACACCGTTTTGTAACATGTTGTCACCTATGTCAGTTCCATCTTGGTTCGATAACATTGGGCATGACATTTTAATGGAATGACTATTATATTTATTATATTTATCTCTATATATGTCATTGTGCATTTTTATGTGATGCGCTATGTATTAAATTTTTTTTACACCAAATTTTTGAAATTTTACTTTCTTAGATTTCACCTTTTATTTATATGTATGTATATATATATGTGCTTAGCTATGTGAGTATATGTGTATATATGTAGGTGCGTATATAGGTATATGTATGCATGGATATATATGTATGCATATATATGTATGTGTACATTTATGTATGCGTATATGGATGTATGTATTTGTAGATAGATGTATATGTAGATGTTTATATGTGTGTGTATGTTGTGGTATGTATGTACTCATATATATCTGTATATGGGTGCATATGTATGTATATATGTATGTATGTATGTATAGTTAGACGGATATATATAGGGATACATTGTTTATTTGTTTAGATGGGTGTATGTAATTGTATGGAGATGTAAGGTTTTAGGTATATATGTTTATATGCACATATGTGTATGTCCGTATGTATATATGCGTGTAAATATATGTAGGAGTGGATGTGTATGGACGTATGTGTATATGTATGATATGTATACATGTATGTGTGTGTTTGTATGTGTATTTATATATATGTGAGAATATGTATATGTGTGTGTGTGTATATATATATGTATGTATCTGCATATATATGTATATATACATATGTGTGTGTATATATATATATATATATATATGTATTTATTAAAGACATTTTTTATGTTTAACGTTCTTTTTATACATACAAGTATTTAAGTAAATGCTCTGTTTATAATAAACAGTATTAAATAACATTTACCGGCCTGAATGTCCGAGAAATTTTCATAGAAAATATTCGTCCTTTGACAGGATTCGAACCTGCATCCTATACGGAACCGTCATTTAACCGTATAGGATGCAGGTTCGAATCCTGTCAAAGGACGAATATTTTCTATGAAAATTTCTTGGACATTCAGGCCGGTAAATGTTATTTAATACTGTTTATTATAAACAGAGCATTTACTTAAATACTTGTATGTATAAAAAGAACGTTAAACATAAAAAATGTCTTTAATAAATAAATTGTCGGACTTTGTCCATTTCTTAATGTATATGTATATATATATATATACATATACATGTATATATACATATACATGTATATATATATATATATATATATATATATGTGTACATGGGTATATGTATGTGTGTATACGCCTATATGTATGTATGTACGTGTATATGTTCTTGTATATGTGTGTATACGCATGTGTTTTTTAACATAAAAATATAGGTCCTTGGTAGATTAGATAATCGTTATATTTATTTTTTATATGTTTACATTTGATTTGTAACCTGTAGTCAATATTAATTTTGTCAAATTTTCTTAATTACACAGCGGTCCTTTCAGTAAATGCCCTTCAGTTTTAGTTTCCCATGCTCCATCTCTCTCCCCCACCCCTTTTTTTCCTTTTCCTCTCCCTCCCTCTTCTTCTGATCTTTAAGATTAGATCGTCTATTGTGCATGTAGGTCACCACGAAATGTATCTTTAATGTATTAGACATCCGACAACATTCATTTAAACCTCACTTAAACCTCTTCCACTCACCTCTCTAAAACTTCTCTCTGTTAAGGTTTAATCTCCCACCTTCTCTCATCGGTTACTCCTCTCTTTAGTTCTAACATTCATTCACACACTCTCATACTTACACTCTCTCTAAATTCTATTTTTATTTCCGGAGTTGTTTTTTCTGTTTTCTTTTTGAATTTGTAGGTCTGATGAATTGGGTCGTATTTACGATTCCAATGGAATAAATTATGACCATGGAATATTAATGTTTAAGCTTTTTTATTATATAAGGAATCGAGAAAAAAATATAAGCATGACTGCTAGTTACTCTATCATCTAAGCATAAATCTGGCAGATGCATTTCTAGTTTTATATATATATATATATATATATATATATATATATATTTTAGGACTTTGAATAAGTTCTTGCTGATTCTTCATGAAAAGTAATGTTTTATTTACAAAATTTAGTAAGAAACATGTCACTGAAAGTATTGTCCATCGCTAGCCACTACTTTTTCCCAGCTGTCTGGCATTTGAATTCCACACCAGAAAAACATGTCTTTTGATGCTAACCACGAGTCACCCTATTTTTTGGCATCTTCACAAGAATGAAAGTGCTGCTCAGCCAGGCCATGTGCCATCAATTGAAACAAGTGATAATTGAACAGAACAATATCTGGCGAATACGGGGAATGGGGTAAGACTTTGTACTTAAGTGTTTCCAAGTAGGTTCTCATTCATTTTGCAACATGTGGCTTAGCATTGTCATACTGCAAAGTCACCTTGTTGTGTCTATGCAGGTATAGTGGCCATTTTTTCCTCAATGCTCAGCTCAAACACATCAATTGTAGCCAATTTTGGTCAGTTTGAGCAGCTCATAATAAACTACACCTAGTTGATCCCACCAAGTGCAGAGCATTGAACCCTAGATAATCAGAATTGCATGGCTTACCCCATGATCTTCTAATCTTAGGGTTATTGTAGTGTATCCACTTTTCATTGCTGGTCATGATACAATGAAAAAAAAACTTTCCTTTTCTGCTGTTGAATCAGCTGTTCACACATGACAAGATGCTGTTTGACACCTCGTCTTCAATTTGTACAGCACCCAATGTCCTTTTGGATCATTCCAAATACTTTCAAACGTTTCAAAACTTGTTATCAACTCCTAATGATTCTGCAAGTTCAGCTTGCATCTGACATGCATCTTCATGGAATAATGGCTCCAATTCTTCCTCTTCAAACTTTGTCAGTGTTTCAATGTCAAAATCACTATTTTGGAAGCATCAAAACCAATCTCTGCATGTTGTTTCCAACAGAGCATGGTCACCATAAGTCTCAACAAGAATTCTGTGTGCTTCAGCTGCAGATTTCTTTTGATTAAAGTAGTGCAGTAAAATTCCCCACAAATACTTTCTTTAGGACAAAATCCAACATGTTTAACATTATGAAAAACAAAATGGTTTACACTACGGCAAAATGACATACACTGAAATTTCAAGCTTGTCTAGAGTACTTCCTTATAAATGCATTACCATCTGAAACTAATTCTGGGAATGACATCTGTTGAAAAATAGAGAGAAATTATTGAAAGTCCTAAGTTATATATATTACATATACATACACACATATAGAGTGCAATGGATAATTTGTCTAAATTAAGCAAAAATAAAAATAACATCGACATCTCCTTTTAACAGTTTACCAAAATAAGCGCCAAAATCAAAAACGATGTGCATATGCAAAATTAAAAATATAAAATTGTGACAATTTACCCATTCATTCATTTTATTAATGAAGACCAAATAGTAAATCAGTTTCTTTTTTGTAAAGAATTAAGTGTGACTAGAAAAGGTGAGGACGGTTTTAACATTCTGCATAACTATCTTGATAAATAGCAGTTATCATGGATGTTGTGTGTAGGCATTTGTACAGATGGAGCCCCTTCTATGGTAGGGTTGTATGTTTCACCTTTTGTAAAAAAAAACAAAATGAGAATGTTATTGTAACTCACTGCTTTCTTCATAGGGAGGCCTTGATGGCAAAAACATTGAAGAAAAATTAATTGTTCAGATGTTAAATTTTATTAAAACAAGACTTGTCAAATTGGGTTTATTTGGTCAACAAAATGGTTGCTTTTACACACTGAGGTCAGGTGGCTGTCAAAGGGGAAAGTACTTACTTGTGTACATAAATTATGACAACAAGAAGTGTTTTTTGAAGAGATGAAACAATTACATTATTGCAACCTCCTTCGGTGTGAATTTTGGATTGCCAGGTTCCCAGGATTTGACCAATATGTCAGCAGCTCAATATTTTGAATACTAGCATGCAAGGGACAGAAGAAAATATTCTTACATCCAATGATTAAGTGAAAAGCGTTTCCGAGTAAACTACAGATTTGGAAAAGAAAAGCTGTTGAAGGTAATTTGAAAATGCTTCCATTGTTAACACTTGCATAAATGAAATACTTCCAATAATTGTTGAATATTTAAACAAGTTAGGAGGAAAAACTGAGTTTTTATTTTTCATCACTTAACACTGAACAACACGATTGGATTAGAAAACCATTCAGGGAAATTTCAAGTGATTTTGGTTTAACATTAACCGAAGAAGAACTGGCAGCTATATTTTCTGCTCTCACCATAATTAAATGCAAAAAGGAAGGAACTCTTCAATGTATTGATGAGGAAAAAGTTTGCCTATGAAGTATATGCCCAAATATTGAAGAAATTGCTAAGACTCATCAGGCTCATGTTTCTAATAAACACAAGAATGAATAAACTTAAGCTATGTTTCATTTTATATTTTTTATTGCATTGTTTGTTTTCTGCAATATTTGACTTCATTATAACATATTTTCCCAAAATTTGTGAATAGTGCACCTACAATTATTTGTGGGATTTTAAGGATGCCTCAACTTAAAAAGTTTTAGAACTACTGGTTAAAAGTATCTCCACTAAAAACTCAATATGTAACTTTTACGTTTAATTTTAAAAATCGAAAAAATTTTTCTTGAAGCTTTTATTTTAGTTTTACTTTCAGGCTATTGGATTAATCTAATATTTCCAATAAGCAAAATACTTTGCTGTATTTCAAAAACTAATTTAAACTGATTGGGAAGAGTTTTTTTTTTAATACAATAGCTGACAAATACCCATTTTTAGTCATTGAGTATATTTTATTTTTGGAAGTTTTTTAATAAAATCTACTTTTCTGAAACTTTAAGGAATTTTAGCAGTTTTAAAGTATAATTAATCTTATTTGAAAGAAATATTATTTACTTTAAGCGCAGAAATGCATTTTTTTTTATACTGACAATAGCTTTATTGACATGTCAACAGCTTGGTGACAGGTCTAATGTTCTATGTAGACTTTATATGTAAAAAATAATTTGAGAAAACAATGTGAATGCTTTTTTCATACAATTTTTAAGTACGCCGTAATCTAATGTTTTATTAAAATTTTAAAAATATTACCTTTAATTTTACTATAGTAATCACGCTTTTTTTTATATTCCGATGTCATGCCATGTATGGTTGGCTGTGATTATAAAAATGGATATGTTTATACACATACAAAAAATGTTAAATTCTTTTAAAAATATTGGTGCTTGATGATTAGTGTTAAGCTTTTCCATTTATACTAAGTATTTGCGGTATTAAAACCTATTTTTACACTTTCACAGTGTTTTTACCCCACTTTTGGAGTTAACTGTTTGCCCATACCTGGGATCCTAACAGGTGCTACCACCCAGGGTCAGGGTGGACCTAGGAACACCAGCAATTAAGAGGTGGTTTCACGCTCCTCAACACCTCCTGATCAGAAGCCTTGCTGCCAGACGTAGTTTATCATCATACCCAGGATGGTAATAAGCAGTTAGTACTATTTTCAAATCAGTGTAAGTATTTACTATCATACAAGATATGTTTTATTATGCGTTGTAGTATACTGCGGAGTAATTAAAAACAAAATAGAACCACCCATAAGTAATCGCCCTCAGCATGTTTATAATCATTTACTTCCTGTAAATAGCAATCTTCTATTTTTTCCTAAAATGGCCCATCACAGCCAGGCAACAACCTGATAACAAATGCAACAGTGAAAGTATTAAAGGGAGAAAATTACTTTTTGGTATAACATTTATTTGTACTGGCACACTTATTTTATAAGCCAAAAAATTCCCACTAGCATTATGATTCCATATGGCACTTGTGTTTTATACAAAAGAATGCTGCTTTAAGACCATCATTGCAGGCTGGTTTTTATTTCAGCTATTTATTAAAAACAAAATCAAAATATTCTTAAAAATGCACTGAATCAAAATTAAGTATGTCTCACCCATATGTGACTTTTCAAATACTTCTTTCGAGAGAAAGCTTCTCCACACACCTGACAGGAAAAAGGTTTCTCTCCTGTATGTGTTGTCATGTGCATTTTCAAGCAAATATTTCGAGAAAATTCCTTTCCACACACTTCACAATGAAAAGGTTTTATCCCTGTATGGATTGTCATGTGAGTTTTTAGATAAGCACTCTGAGAGAAAGCTTTTCCACATACTTGACAATAACATTTCTCTTCTGTATGGATCAACATGTGGCGTTTTAAGGTAGATTTGTAAGAAAAATCATTTCCACATACTTCACAATGAAAAGGTTTTTCCACTGAATCTGTTATCACATGGGTTTTCAGGGCAGTATTATTGGAGAGTGTTTTTCTATCTACTTCACAATGAGAAGGTGTTTCACTTGTATGTTTTTTCATGTGAATTTTTAAAGCACTGTTGCTAGAGTATGCTTTCGAACAGACTTCACATCGGAAATTTCTTTCACCAGTATGTGTTATCATATGGGTTTTCAGGCCACTATCATAGGAGAATGTTTTTCCACACACTTCACAGTGAAAAGGTTTTTCACCTGTATGCTTTCTCATGTGGGTTTTTAGAATACCACTATGAGCAAAAGCTTTTCCACATACTTCACAATGAAAAGGTCTTTCACCTGTATGCTTTCTCATATGAACTTTTAGGTTACCCTGTGTTGAGCAAGCTTTGCCACATACTTCACAACAAAAAGGTTTTTCTCCAGTATGTGTTCTCAAGTGTATTCTTAAATGAGAATTATCTCTGAATGTTTTTCCACACACATCACAATTATGAGATTTTTGTTCAATATTCAATATAATATGGTTTTCTGAATTATCTTCCCTTGACAAATTTTCTTCAGATATTTTTTCCTGGAAATCCTTATGAGTCTTTAGGTGCTCGATAAGAACTGAATCTTCAGTAAATGATTTGCCACACATTTCACATTTGTGCTGTTCATCTTTTTCTTTGGAATCCATATTTCTTTGTTTTTTTCTACAATGTCCTTTCCCCAAACAGCAAGTTCAGTCTGGAATATGAAAGTAGCAAACTTGAATATTATTCTCTTTATCACAGGGAAAAACAGAAAGAAACATTTGTAGTTCTATCAGAAATGTTATTAACCATAAAAATATACCAGTTTCACACACTGAAAATATATATGATATTGTTTATAAGTAGCTTCACTAAAAAAACTGGAAAAAAAACATGGAGAGAAAAGAAAAGGAAAAGAAAATTATATAATAAGATTATAATATAGATAATATAATTTAGCTAATTGATATAATACCTTACACAGGTCAATGAAAGATTTTTTTTTTTTATAAAATAGTATATGGGATGGTTTGGTTAATTTTGAACAATTTTTGAGTTTGGCTGATTCATTACACACAAACACTAAAAGTAGTTACATCATCATGGTTCCTGCCCTGCCAGTAGGTCTTCGAATACACCAATTCCATCTCCTGCAGGTAACCACCTTCTTGTTGGAGACTCTGAAAAGAAGCCACCTTCTGGCAGATACTAAAACCGAATCAATGTCTACCTTTTCTACTCGTGTGTAAACCAGGACTATGTCTGCAATTTTCACTCTTATTAGCATAACACAAGACCAATGTTTTCTTTTTTTTTTAAATCTAGTATAAACTGGACCTATATCTAGCTGTTTGACTCTTATTAGTGTAAAACATGTCGCCCTTTTTGACTCTGCTGTAAACAGGGCCTACGTCTATTGGATCTCGATTTCATGCCAGATCTGAAGTGAAATATATATATAGATATATATATATATGCAATCCATTGTTAAAGATCTTGGGAAATGGTTGACTCATTCTAATGTTTTGGTAATTACCTGACTCCTTCCACTATGCTTTTATCTTTACAAGAGTTAGATTAGACCAAAAATGAATGACTTATAATGTTGCAAGCCTATCACTATTTCCATGCTGAATGTTTGGATGAACTCTGTTATTTAGTTACACCAGTTCAAACATTTACAGCGAGGACATATCATGCTATGCAGACATAGTCAAGTCAACTGTGTTTTCTCCTTATTCCTTTTGTAAGACAACTTTTTACCAAGAACTGCTACTTTGTAGAACAGGCTCATCCCATTGTTATTCAGAGAGGCAACAATCTTAACTTCTTCAAGTAAATGAGTCAATCATTATCTATCTTTCTTATCCTCAGAATCTTCATTTCTTCCTATCTTCTCTTACGGTACAGAGAAAATGACCTTAAAGGCCAAAGAGTTCTAGAAGAACTGCTAATTTTTTCTGCCATGGGATAGTGATAAACTGACCTTGGGATGGCTGTGAGTGAGTGAATTTTTTGCAAAATTCTATTTGTCTTTTTACACTTACATTCATTTCCAACACCTTATTCAGTAAAACTATCTTGAGTGACTCCTAAAACTTGTATTTGCTGAACTTTATTAAAAAAATATTTTCTAGCCATTTAAATCTGGTTTAAATTAGACCAATGCTTACCTATGTATTGTGATTTTTGTCCTATAAAACTCTAACCAAAGATGCGGATATCAATAAACCTGCTTCACTTCAGACAACAGCTTATGGAAAATGATCAGAATGAAAAAAGAAATCTTAATTCTTAGACCACAGTGTAAAATAGAAATGAATGCGGGAGTTAAGCTAGAATAGTTAAATCTAAAACATGACACATAATACATAAAACATGAAACATACATGAAAACATAAAACAATTTTTACAGAAAAAATGCTTCTTTGAGTAAAGGAGAAAACAATTCACTAAAGCAAAAATGCTTAGAGAGAGTGCTTTTTTCACTTGGTCATTTACAGTAAATTTCCACCCTGGCTCTTCTATTATCACAGATATCTAATAACAAAAGTGATGGAAACAAAAAGAATCTAAATGAAATCAGCTTGTACATCATGTAAAAAAAAAAAAATAAATAAATTCCCAGCATCCCTTGTTTTGTGCACATGCGCAGTTGGACCAACATAAGAAATTTAGTCTGATTATGCCCTAAAGGATGAAATACGTCACACAAAAACCTTTATATATATATATATATATATATATATATATATTTATTATGCTTTAGTAAGTATTTTTATTTCCTTATTAAAAAGTAATCACCTGCTTTTTATTTTCAGTATTATTTTTTTAATGTGGAAGAAGGATATATCTCATATGAATTGGCAGATTTGTCAACTGACAAAAGTAAAGGCCTTAAAAGCGTAGAACAAGTCTTAACTCAAATAACGCAACTTAATTGTATTCTGGTTGGTCTTCTGTACCTTATAATTACTGCCCGATTATAAGCACAAAATTACATTTCTTAATTACTGCAGATCTTCTGATTAGTTAATACGATACAATTTACAACGCACTAAAAAAGGATCTATCTCATAAGGACACTTAGGAAACCTAATGTGGCTTTTAACTAATTTTATAATATTTTAACAACTTAAATGTAAAAATCTATTATAATTAAAGAAATAACAAATAATTGTATTAAAAATTCATTTTTCATTGAAAAAATTATTTGCTTTCAGAAAATATTGTCCATATTCATAAAAGCAAATAAAAGCATTTGAAATTAAATAATATATTTGTTTTGAGTTTTGTATGTTACAATTCAGAGCTGATTTTCAGCTATTTTTACATTCGATTGACAGCTGAAAACTAGGAAAATAATGCAACTTGTTCAATGATGAAGAGATGTACTGCACAACAAAGATTACTGCTCCTCTAAAGCACGATTTCAGTGGAAGAGTATTATGTACCTAGGAAAGACTCCCAATGTACTCTGAAGACTCCCAATGTACTCTGAAGACTCCCAATATTTTTAAAAGAATTTCGATTTGTTTTTGTACGTGTGATTATGTGCAGAATTTCTGAGGTATGGATGTACAAATCGATAAAAAAAAACAAACATGATTTGCATTCCTCAAAGCCTTGTGCTTTTAACTACTGTAATCACTAAACCCGATGCGATCGAATTTCTAGCGTTTTCATAAAATTAGTTGGGGGGGGGGGTAATAAATATAAAAAAAATATTTCTGCCATGATTTTAATAAAAAAAAAATTATAATAATTTCGATCATCTGTGAATAGTTTCTGAAAGTTTCATTAACATCCGACAATTATTTTTGTTTTTGCAAGATTTTCCATATTAATGTGTCATACGAAAAAAAAAATGTGCTAAAAATTGTCTATGTTATTTTACTAGTTCTGATGATACAAAGAGAAATAAGTTTTTTTTTAATCAAAATTTAGAATGTTCTAAAAAGAAAGAAAAATTTTAAAGAATAATTAAAAAAAAAAACTTTGGTCTTTCCTCTTTATAATAACAGAACATGAACATTTAGAGACGATAAAATTTTATTTTCGTCAAGTTTGGCGTCTTTTTCAATTTTTTTTAGCGATTTCGTGGAGTTACCAAAAAAACAATATTGTCAGAAGAAAAAAGTTTTTCAATGAAAAATTTTACAAGATTTCCTTTCATTTTTTTTACAATTTTAAATTGAATAATTTATAAAGATTTTATTTTTAAATCGTTTAAAATTCATTTTCAATGAGATCATAGCAATATTTCCTAAGAATTAAAAACTATATTTACTAAAAAAAAGGAAAGCTTATTACAATCTGAAGACTCCCAATATTTTTAAAAGAATTTCGATTTGTTTTTGTACGTGTGATTATGTGCAGAATTTCTGAGGTATGGATGTACAAATCAATAAATCTATTATTAAAAGGTTTGTCCCCTCCACTTATTGTTAAAATAAAAAGAATGTTTTCGTCTGCTCCACCATACTGAACTATGGATACATTCAGCTGTCAATCGAATGTAAATAAATCAATTAACGTGTCAGAAAAACAAAACCCAATGTTTAAGAAATGTTTCTAAGGCTATAATATTTGTTTCAAATAAGATTGATTTAACGTTAAATTTGCTAATTTTCCCTAGAAATATTAATATATACAGTTGTCTCTCGTTCAGCGCGGTTAATCAGTTCCAGATCCTACCACGATAAATGAATTTCCCCGAAGTAAGATATTTTATTTATAAATTGAATATTTTCATAGTTAGAGCATAGAAAATCTGTTTTCGACCTTCTAAATACAGTTTTTGACATTATAAGAGGTCTTTAAAGATAAAATAATAATACCCTTGTATTGTAGTCACCTTTACTTATTACGCAATCAAGCAAAATAAGACATCCTATATTGTACATTAAAAAATCACACACAAATTTCTTACATGTACATCTCTTCATCATCGAACAAGTTTCATTATTTTCCTAGGTACATAACCTAAGAAAATAATGCAACTTGTTCGATGATGAAGAGATGTACTGCACAACAAAGATTACTGCTCCTCTAAAGCACGATTTCAGTGGAAGAGTCTTCTTCAGGTATCAGGTGGTAAAAGGATACTAGGCCTAGGAGGTGGGTGTCTGAATGCGTGGCTAAAAAACATTGTGATAGGCAGTGGAGGTACCTAAATAAAAGAAAAAGAAAATCATGTTTGAAGATTCAAAAAATGTAGAGTTTTAAAAATGTTATTTATTTTATTTTTAATCTTGGAGTTATGAAACTTTTTTTTTTTTTAAAGAATTTTTAGCAACTGTTTTATAACTTTTATTATGGATGTACAAAAGAAGAAAGAACTCCGATATTTCGCTTTTTTGACTGATTACGATTCAGTATCAAAACTGAGAAATTTAACCTAATTTTATCTCCCGTTCACTCAGTTTTTCGTAAGGCACAGTTTTTCCGATCCATCGTTATGTATGGGTGTTTGCCTTTATTTTCCTAAATAATTTTTTTTTACAGATACTTGTTAATGTTAACTTTTTATATAAAAAGAACCAATACTTACCTCGGTAATTAAATTTGGGTTGATTATTATTTTTTTTTATTTTTCAGAACTGAGCAGCATCATCAAATTGGTTTGATGCTTTAAACTGAAGTTTTGTGACGAGGACGTCGTTAGACACGATCCGTAAATATTTACATTTTACTGTGTCGAATATAAAACCGCGGTCGGCGGTCCGCATTGAATACTTTTTTTTTTTTAGTTTTAGTTTTTTACTCACTGCCTGTAGTGTATCATCACCGTCAAATTAAAATATTTATAATTCATAAATTAATTTTAAAAACATTTAAAATTTAATTAAAAATATGACAAACACGTTATGCTAAGATTAATTAATTTTTTAAAGGAGAATTTAGAAAATGCGGAGCTATTGCGAAGCGGTTTTTCCGAAATGTGAGAGACTGTCACCGTTACCACCGATAGAGAAGGCCTGTTTCATTGGCTTAAAAAGGAGAAATGTTACGTCATCATATTGAGCCCGACTTTCAAGAAGAGAAGCGTGTCGTTTGTTATATGTGTATCAGACTTTTTACGGCGGCATTTTTAAATTGTTTATTCATACTTTCTTTTAAATATTGAATTAATTTAAAACAAAAACAATGCCTTATAGATGCGTTGTACCAAATTGCAAAGGGAATTATAAAAACGGCCCTGAAGTACGTGTATTTTCTTTCCCTAAAGAATAAAGATAAAGAATTCTGATGTTTGGATTCGTACAATCAGAAGAGATCATTTTTTTACCTAAATTCAGCAGAGTGAGTATTTTTTGTATTAAAAAATAAGTAAATTTTATTGAAACTTTAGTGATAAAATTAATAACACCATGTCTTTGTAATTCATAACATAAAGTTAATAAGACATAAATCTAGCGAGAAAGTTTAAGACTTTAGAGACATTCATTCTCGTGCGTGTTGCTTTTAAAATCTAAAAACTCATTTTTTACATAAACTTTAAAGAAATATTCGATATAAATTCATTCATGAATTCCTAAAGGAATATTTTATATGCATAAAAAATAATTCTAATAATTTTAACAATTTTTTAGAATTGTTTTATTTTTGTAACTAAATGAAACTTTAAATTGAATTAATTTCATTTTCATGTCTGTAATTCAACACATTTTAAAACAAAGTGTTGTTTTAAAAAGTTATTAAACTCAATTGAAACTTTGAGGATTAAAATAATTTCATATCTTTATAATTCACAAAACATTAAAAACAAAGTTGCGAAAGTTTTTAAAAGAATTAAATCTAATTTTTATAAAAAATAAACTTTCGATATTTCATAAAGGAATCTTTTTATAGGCATTTAAATAATTTTTTTTTAGAATTATTATAATTTAACAATTTTTTAGAGAATTGTTTTACTTTTAATGTTTTTTTATTTATCATTTTAAATTTTAAAAAAATGAATAAACGTTAAAAATTCTTCTCTTATTTGTACATAGCTTCGTCACTTTAAATCTTTTGTTGAATTCTCTCCACTTTTCCTAAAATTATTAATGCTTCATATTACTGTAGATTTTTGCTGATTGATTTTCTTAGATTTTCACAAGAATTTAAAATAGGTTTGGTTTTTAAAATCTTTTTAGGTATATGAACTACATTTTCGACCGGAGGACATAAGGAGAGAATCGTCAGCTTTTGACAAAAAAACAGGTGCCACAATTGCAGTTAAACTAAAAACAATATATCTTCGTGATGGTGCCATTCCTAGAATTTTCCCAAACTGTCCCTCATATTTATCTTCATTGAATACTTCTAGAGAGTCACCAGACTCTAGGAGAATCCGACTAGAGAATTCTGCTCTTAAAAGTGCTTTAAATTAATGATGACTTAGTATATAAAATGCAGAAGAAATTCCATAATGTTAATGATCTAGAAGGGAAATTAAATTTCCTTGATAGAAATTACTGGAGTTTTGTTAGGCAGCAAGAGACATTCAGCATCATCAAATCCCCATATCCAAAAATCAATCTGTCTCTTGTAATTGAATCTGATTTTTGCAGTACATGTGTTTTGTAGAGATGTGGAAATGCATTCAATTGGGGACTATAAGATTCCTAAACATGTAACTGATCAAAATACTCTTGAGATTCTGATAGAAAACATGAAGAAAATGGACACAGAACATTAATATTAAAATTGATAATGTCATTTCTACTATTGGTGCAAGAAGAATCAAACATACATCTTAATGCAATTAAATTTATATATGAGCAGCTAAATTTAATGACACAAAATAAACTTGATTATATTTTCTTCATTGTTATATAACTGCTCCCCTAAAGGGTACAGATTGTTAAGAGACAGCAAAAATATAATTTTACCTAGCTATTCAACCATTAAAAGACTAAGTTATCAACATATATGAATCCTTTGATCGAGCAGCATAACAATTTTCTTATGTATATTAAAAATAAATTTAAGCTCCTAGTGCAGAAGGACATCACAATATCTTTACTTGTTGATGAAATTCATCTAAAACCTTATTTAGATTATAAGAGTGGTAATATTGTTGGCTTCTCTCACAACAGCAGTGAAGCTGCAACAAGTGCTTTTGCTTTCATGGTTAGCAGTGTATTTTCACAATATAAAGATGTACATGTTATGCCAACTAAACGTCTTAGAGTTGAGAAGTTATTTCAAATAGTTAAACGCATAATAATTGGTTTAGAGGAGATAGGCTTTCAAGTATTATCAATTATAACAGATAATAATGCTATAAATAAAAAAGCTATATCTTTCTTTTGCAGTCCACCAAAGCTTTCCATTGTATATCCACACCCAGTTATAAAATCTCAACCCCTTTTCTTCCTTTTTGACTCAGTCCATATATTAAAATGCATTAGAAACAATTGGCTTGGTCAAAAAGATGCAAATAAATGCATGCTGTTCCCCAAATTTTGTCATAATGGAAATCATGAATTAGATAGTATCCAAATTTTCTACCTTACAGAAACTTCATGCCTTAGAATTTCAGTCAATTTTGAAATATTGTTATAAATTGACCTCAAAGGCACTTTCTCCTACTAATCTTGAAAGGCAAAATGTTAATTTAGTTCTACAAATTTTTAATGAATACGCTATTCAAGGATTATTGACTTTAGGAAAACAGAAATATTTGCCTAATTTTGCAGAAGTTGCAGAATATATAAACATATTTTATATTTGATGGACAATAATGAATGTTAAAACACCATATAAAGGTTGTCAGCTTAGAAATAAATACTGCAATCCACTTAGAATGAATGAAGAACATTTTAGATTTCTCTCTGTATTCTGTGACTGGTCAGAATCTTAGAATAGAATTTCTGGAAGAAATGGCAAATTAACAAAGGAAACCTTCACTGCTTTGCATCATACAACCTATGCATTTCTAGAACTGACCACGTATTGCATAGAAGAACTGAAAATGCTGTACATATTACCAGGCAAATTTCAAACTGATCACCTTGAAGCAAGGTTTGGTTAATACCGACAACTTAGTGGGGATCAGTATAATATCTCAATATGGCAAGTATTTGAGTGTGAAAAAAAAATTAGAATGCAATCATCTTTAAAATTGAGCTTACCATTTAATCAGCAATGCATTAAAATTGATTTAAAGAGTTTACAAGAACTAAACTAGGATGAAGTGACAGAGGAGGAAAAGTTATCTATATATATATATAACTTGTTGGAAGTTTTACCTGATGATCCTGAATCCTTAAAAAAGGATTTAGGTGAAATAAATTATCGTAATGGTACCTTAAAGTGGTTTGTTTTTCATTACATATATATATATATATATATATATATATATATATATATATAGATAGATAGAATTGATGTTAAAGAGGATGATGCTAATAATTGTAGAGAAGTTCTACCTGTAATGCTATACTTAGCGGGTTATTGCTGTAATGCAGTTTTTAAGAAAATTAAATGCAATAGTTGCAAAGATTTAATATCTGGAAGTGTAAGAGATAATGTGGAAGAAATACCTGAAATAAGCAGCTATTTTCAGGAGATTAATAGAGGTTCTCTCTTATATCCTAATGATAAAACTATAAATTTTGTTCTCTATAATTATGTAGTCATTGATAAACTGATAAAAAATCATTCTTTTCTTCATTCAGTAAATAAAAGAAAAATAGCCATGCATGTAACATTGAATGTTTTGGCAGATTATGAGCTTCTTTTTGATGTTGACACTTGTGATGAGGATCACAGTATAGAAAAAATACAAAGAATGTTTTTCTGGAGCTCTACAAATGCTCTTTTAAATAATTTTTGTTCTAGGGAAAATAATAATATTACAAATAACAAGTTAAGCAAAAAAAGAAAACTTCAAACATTCAGCTAAATTTTGTATCAGTAACCTATTTTTCTGAAAGTATTATTTGATTTTTAAATCTATTTATTGTTTGTGTCTAATTTATTTGCTTGTTTGTATTTATTTGTTTCTTATTTATGCTTAATTGTTTTATTTATTCATCATTTAATTATAATTTGTTTATTTAATTATTGTTTGTTCCCTAATTTGTAATTCAGTTTTTACTGCATTTGAGTAATAATCTCTTAATGATTACAAAAATTGTAACTTTACAGAATAATTATTAAAATTGAAATAAAAACATGCAAATTAAAACAATGCTGATTAGGATTTATAAAAACTTTTCAAATGTGAAACAATTAAAATCATGAACAAATTTCAGTCTTAAAATTGTCTGTCTGTAACCTACTTTTCTATAAGTATTATTTGAATTTTAAATCTCTTTTTTGTATCAAATTTATTTACTTTCTTGTATTTAGTTTATTTGTATCTTATTTATAATCTACTTGTAATTTGCTCGTCTGATTGTTTGTTTCCTCATTCATAATTGAGTTGTTTCTGTAGTGTAAGAATAATAATCATTAAATACTTACGATATTGTAACTTTACAGAATAATTACTAAAATTAAGATAAAAACATGCAAATTAAAACAATACTGATTATGATTTTAATAAATGTTTTCAGATTTGAAACAAATAAAATAACGAACAAATTTCAGTTTTTAAAATTTAATGAAATGTAACATGATGTTTTATTTCTTTACTTTAACAAAACATTCAGCAACATTTTTTTTTCTTATCAGTTATTTTTTTAAAATTAATATGAAATAAATTTCTGTATAAAATCCAACTCTGTTTCTTTCTTTTATAAATGTATTTTTAAAAAGTTTTCTACTAAAACCAATTTTTTTCTTACAATTTTTCGTTACATTATGATTACTGTCCGTTTCACTGCATGGACTACATTTGTGACATCACGTCACTATCGAGCAGGCCTTCTATATCGGGGGTCACGCTGTCACTATCTGGTGTTTACAAAAAAAAAATTGCTAAACATCAGAGAATAATCAATCTGATTCAAACATTACTTATTTATTAATGATTGGATGTGGAAAAAAAATTCCTGAAGATGTTATTTCGATAATTTGCTTTTTAAGACCAGCTACCGCCCCTGTCTAAATGATTGGGTTTCTCTGTATCCTTGGAAACAAAGAATTATGAATGTATGCGCTTTTAAAACTCATACAGTGTAACCCGGATATAAGAGAGATTTTCTCTGGTCCCAAATTATTCCCATACTTACCTAAACAAAATAGACCAAACCTGGATATAAGAGACCCCTTCTCCGGTCCCAACAACTCTCTTATATCCAGGTTACACTGTATATATGTTTGTTCAGGTTAGGTTTCGACTGTTTTATGTATATAGCTTCAAGAATTTGTAGTTTTTGTTTATTGTTTTCATGTTTAAGTATAGTTGTGTTTTCAACAAGGATTTTCCAGAGTTGTGTATGTGGCCAGGCATGTTCTTTTCAATGCCTAAAAATGTTAGAGTTATCATTCAAATGTAGTCAAGCGTCGTGAAAGCGAGTTTGTGATGTGTCCAACATAAACATTATTTAATCCATTGGAGATACAATCTTCCAAAGGGCACTTGAATTTGTAAACTATGTTGGTTTTTTGCAAATCACTGAAGTTGGGAGAAGAAAAATCATTGCAAATAATTGAGTTGGATATACTAGATTTAGTGTAGCAACCTAACCTGAATAAAATAAATTATGAAATCTCCACAAATATTCTTAAATGCCACCAACTCCAAGACAATCAGAAATATAATCCAGATTTATGATATAAAGTTCTTGTGACGAAATAGTTACGTTGATGTGACATCAGGGAATCTAAAAGCCCCCCTCTATAAATATACTGGAACAAAACAGGCCATAATTTTGACTTTATAAAAACCACTCTGATTAATCAAGAGCAATTTTTACGCAGAAAATACTTTGAGGGGATACTGATAAATCTCTTACCATCTATACAAACACACCACATACATTATATTACACATCACCAACTTTTAGAAAATTTATATTTAAAGAATATAAAATATGTCTACCTACTACTACTACAACAAACGGTGTAACGTAAAATCGTCCCCAAATCCACATACTTGACTTTATTTATGTTTTGGCCACATTTCTCTCTTATAAATAGCTTGCAGAATTTTAAGTTTTTGCTTATTATTATTTTGAAGAAGTACTAATGTATTTTCAAGTAACATCTGTCTAAACTGTGAATGTGAACATGAGCGTTCCTTTAAATGTTCTGAGATTGAACTATGTTCATTCAAGTGAAATGTAAGCCATCTCGTTAATGTCATTGTTGTAAAACCAATATATGTATTAACATTTTTATCAGAGATGCAATCTCCCAAAGGACATTTGAATTGATATACAATGTTGGTTATTCGTAAGATGGTGGTTGATGTAGAAGAATTGTTTTGGACGACTAGGTTGATCGTATTAAATTTAGTACAGTATATAATTAATTTTACTTTTTTACTTGGATCAGTAGGGGATATATTAGTGTTTATGAGTCTTTTTAGAATTTTTTCCTCGCGCTTATAGTTAGAATGCATTTGATTATGGTATAGTAACTTGATATGTTTAGAGTTATTTGATTATGTATTATGTACATTTTTTGAATGTAAAACGCTGTAAACAGTGAAAAAACAATTTGAATTTACGGAGCTACTGTATACACATCCATAGATATTTTAACCTCCTGAAGATGATCTCAGATACGATTGAAAGTACCTGGTCATGACACATATGGCTGATTCACTTAATAGTTCACAAATTAATTTCTTGGTGGCTGCAGAAAACTGATTAAGAAAATTTCCACAATTTTCTTTTGAATAATTTTTATTTTCCCAAGTATTTTCAATCTCATCTGAGAACATCTTCAGGGGGGTAAAAATATTATTGAATGCATATACAGTAGCTCTGTAAATTCAAAATATATCTTAATATGAAACAATTCTTCTCTGTCAAGTAGCTTCTTGCAAAAGGCCAACATTGTATGTCAATTTAAATATTCTTTGGGATACTGCATCACGGATGAAAATGTTAATAGATATATTGGTTTTACAACGATGATGTTGACAAGATGGCTTATGTTTCATATGAATGAGCATAGTTCAATCTCAGAACATTTATTTCCATATTCCCAGTTTAGACAGATGCTAGTTGAAAATACATTAGTACTTCATCAAAATAACAATAAGCAAAAACTTAAAATTGTGCAAGACATTTATATAAGAGAATTGCAGCTAAAACATAAGAAATTTTCTACAGCCACCAAAAAAGTAATTTGTTGACTTGAAAGGATAAAAACTGAGATAAATAGATATAATACACCTAAATTATTTAAGCAACACTTCTTGAATGAAAATATGATGACCACTCTCTCTCTCTTTTATATATATATATATATATATATAAAAAAAAAAATATATATCTATATATATATATATATATATATATATATGAGGAGGCATGGTGGAGTAGTGGATAGCAGCTCGGATTGAGGAATTGGAGAGCTGAGTTCGAATTCCAGTCGAATCCATTACATTCACTTACGTGCTAATACCCTCTTCTTCTCCCTCCAGCTATGGGTAAATTACAGGACAGACTGGGTTCTATAGCCTTGGATGGCAACTGGTCTAAGAGAAGGACAACTCTGTATTCAAAATATGCAGAGGGTTGTTTGGAGATGTAGTGCACCAGGTCTCTGTATTCAGCCCATCGAAAAGTGTGGTTGGTTTTGCACAAAGCCTTCACCACAATAATCAAATCATATGTTGGTTCCTAGGAACTGAGCTGCTTAACGCTTCATGTTAAACGTAATCGTCAGGTCATTGTTTTTATCTCTCTCATATTCTCTAACACTCAGTAAATAAAATCAATACAAAACATGTTGGAAAGTTGGTCAACGGATGAACCCTCTTTTAAAGAACAAGAAAAAGCTATGTACTGATTTTGTTGAGCTGATTGATGAAAACACAACACTGAAATCTCACATACGTTTTTTCTTATTACTTAAAATATATTAATCATTATATTTTTGTCAGACAGCTTTCTCCATTGGGAAATGAACTCCCCAGAAGATGCTTTCCTGATCACTCCAAATTTGGGCCTCTTCAAGTTCAGGATCAACAATAATATATTCTACATATCCTCATAATATGTATCCCTTGCTACCTACTTGTACGTCCTTACAACATCCTCATGTTGTTACACTCTTCCTTGAGTGGCTCTTGAGTGAACAATAGTAATATTGCCCTGATTACAGATTCTTTTCTGAATTTCATTTCTACTTTGTAACACAAAACTTTTCAAATCCAAAAAAGGAAAATTCAACATCTTTTTTTTTTTTTATAGTTTTAATTTTTTTTATTTTTAAAAATCCTTTGGGGCACCCAGTAATTTTCTGAGTAATTTATCATGTTTGGTACAAGGCAATAAGAAAGAGGGATGTGTGTGAGGATCAAATCTCACTACTCAGTAGTAATAGTCTACCGAAGTAATCACCAGGAATAATTTATTGCTTTGCCCTTAATTATCTTACAGGAATAGCGAAAGATGGCTCCCAGAAACTAAGCAAAGTATTAAGCGATAAGAAGAAGTCGTTAGAAACAAGGTGTTGAACTTCTGTCACATGCATTTTCCAATAGGGCAGTGAATATTGAACAATCTCGTTACAAACGAAGAAGAAAGTTGAAGTGACTTTAGAGGCTTACAGGAAATTCAAGATTCATTTTTATGTGGAGGCTCTTTTAGATTAACATATACTCAAGTATAGTGGGAGTTTTTATGATCAGTTTCTTTTATGCAAAACAGGTGTCGGACTATACACATTACTTTTTTTTTTTTTTTTTTTTTTTTTTTGAAGAGATCAAACATCACATGCTTCTGGTGACCAGTTGCACTATACACGGGTCATTTTTTTGAAGAGGTTAAAAATCACGCATTTATGGTGACCAGTGCACTATACACGGGTCATTTTTTTGAAGATGTTGAAAATAACGCATTTATAGTGACCAGATGCACTATACACAGGTAATATTTTTTTGGAGTGGTTAAAATTCAGGGGTCTCACTATACATGCAGTCTGTTTGAACTTTGTCAAGGCTGGAAAGTGGGGTTGCACAAATCAAGCCCAGACATGGCAGCTATGTCTGATTTTGGTCTATTTTGATTCTTGTAATGATAAAGTCTGGCGTAATCAATCCTGACTAGGTATCTCGACATCAATCACTTTCTCGGTGACCTTGACATGGCTTCCCTATCTTTTTCTACAAATACTGTCATGGCATCTACTGTGACAATCATTTTTTTCCCCCCCTGGTCCCCTGATGACATGAATTAAAGCATGCTACTATATTGCCGTCTAGATCCCATTTGTTTACTGTTGAAATAACTAAATACAACCACCACTTCTACTCCAACAGTTTCTTTTCTCGTACTTCCCACCTGTGGAATTCCTTCAATTGAAGTTTTTCCCATTAAGAGAATTCTGCAGGTGTCAAAATAAGTGGTAATCCAGAGGTGGAAGGTCAAGTGAGTATAGTGGGTATTATAGGACATACCAACCAAGATGTACCAACTTCTGCCAGGTCTGCAAAAAGATGTTGGGTCTAGCATTGACCTTCCTGAAAAATAGCATCCATTGAATAGGCCAATTCCAAATTATTTCATCAGTCGCTGCCTCTATTCATTCCAATTGGGAACCATACATGTCTGAATTAAATGCCTGATCTCAACAGATATGCAGACTCACTCTATCCAGATGCACACTGGCGATTTGATTACATTTCTACCCTTTACAAAATTACAAGTGGAGGTCTTTTATCTGGGTATTCATATTCATTGATTGGCACCAAGATTAAGTGAGTTGGCTGGCAAAGTCAGTTGTTGCAGAAATCTGCTTCAGAGCAGTCTGTTTACTACCATTTGCTGATCTGAAATGTAAACTATACCACAAAAACCCAGCAACTCCTGAGTTATTTTGAAGTATTTTTAACTTCTTACAGGTAAGCCTTTGTTTTTTTCCTTCTTAGCCATTGATTATAATCACTAAAATTATAATAAAAACCATTTGTTTACTATAAAACTTAATTGGTCATCTTGTTATTCCCCTTACATCTGATTTCTTTTGTCACACATATGACACATGGCTTGTGCAATAGTTTGGGGTCAAGTACAACATTCCCCAGGTCCAACAACCACCATAAATCCCACCTGAAAGGAACAAAATTTTGAGGATTCTGAGGAAATACAAAAGAATGTGACAAAATTATATTAATCTCCACATTGATGCAAGTTTGAAATTTTATATTATCTCCCTTCGACTTGTTTAGTTGTTAGATTTAATTTGTTATAACAATAACAAATATGTATTCAACCAAGAAATTTATCTGATATGTTAACAAAAAACAAGATAAATAAACAGCTTTCAAAATACATAGAAAAATAAAGTCATAGAAATTTGCTTGGAAGTTTTAGTTTTTCCTTCTGATTTTGCTGTTAGGTGTTGTGGAGAGACACAATCGTCTGTCAGTGGCAAGGCAAGTGACCTGGAGGAGAGATACCTCATGGGCTCTGAGTATTTACCACTGAGTCACTCTCCAGTGTCTCCTTGCCTCTCACTTTCCAGCCAGAATACCTGAGGGTGTATGCTCATAGGGTTGATTGGTTGATAGGCATTCGAGTGATCATCTGTCGTTCAATGTGTTGTATTATTGTTATTGCTCCTAACATATCTCTTATTGCCTCATTCCTGGTCTTGTTCATTGCTTTCCTCAGGCATTTCATCTCACAAGTGATTACTTGGAAGTAAGATCATAAACTTAATGATTAACCAAATTTTATAAAATATGTCTTAGTTTTCACTTAAAGTATAAATAAAATAATAGAGTTACACCAAATTGGATAAAGTTTGAGGCTTCAAAATAAGAATACGTTACAAGAGATTAAATGTCAAATTGATTAGTTTTCTAGTTTTCTTTTTATAGCACCTGTCCTGATGCTTTTTGATCAGATCTCATTTTATTCCACTACTTTTGGTCATTTTAGAAGCAGCATCATGATTTCATTCTCTCAGAACTTCAAGAGAATTCAAGTTCTTCGAAGAACTTTGTAGTAATTGAAATAAGTGATAATACAAAGCTACAAGGTAATGTGAATACAGTGCGTGTAGTAGTATTTTAGTTGGTGGAAGTTATCTTAGGACAATGTCTACTCCCATCATATGTCGATACCGTTTTTGTGTATTAGCCTTGTGTAAGGAGTAAAAGAAAATGCACAGAGTGTTAATATATACAAAATAAAATTTTATATACCACAATATACAAAAAAGAATAAAAAAAATATTATACAAAAGGATAAAGTGAAAATTAAAGGCTCAAGAGTTCAAATGTAAATGTCCTGGCATATACAAAAGAGAAAGAGAGAGCTTGAGAGAATGTAAGCTTTACTTAAGAAACAGATGTATCTTAGTGCCTCAAGGGTAGAAAAGGACAAAACAGTATCATAAGAGTTGTATGATATTTACATTCCACCTTTAATTAAATTGTTGATAATTTTTTAACAGTGTTGTTTCTTCTATTGGAACATTTGCATCTTTTTCAGTAAAATTATCCAACATTGAAGAAACAGTATGATTAAAATCTTGCCCAAATCAACAAAGTCACAGTTAGTTATATTCTCACAGGTACACAACAAACAGAAATTAACCTGTGATATTGATTACCTTGAAAGCAAGCCACCTTCACTGAAGTGTAAACCCTGCTTCAGTATGATATTCAAAACCTAGACAGGGGTGTTGTATTTGATGACCAGCACAAGTATGGGTTATGTCTGGTAGTTACAACAAATGGCTGGGTTGCACTAAGAGAAATACAGTTAACGATTTTTATCTTACTCATCAATGACACACTATGCAAACATATTCCTCATGTCCACTGTGTATTGTATACAAAATATACAAGTCCCATGAATTTTGATAAACATCATCAGTTGTGTATAAACCAATGCTGACGCTTCAAATATCTATTCCGAGAAAATGTTTCCCCACAGATTTCACAGTGAAAAGGTTTTTCCCTGTATGAGTTAAAATGTGCATTTTTATGTCAAAGTTTCAAATTAAGACAGAACTGCTAGAAAAAGGTATCCTGCAAATTTTGTCAGTTGAAAGGTTTTTCTTCTGTATCTCATGTCGTTTTTCATTGCATGCACACGTGTTCGCACATATTCTATCCATCTTTTTTTTTTATGATGAGGTCTGTGTAAGACTATGGTAAGTAAAATTGATATTATTTTAAATTTTTTATGCTTGTTTGATACTATTTTTAAGCCGGTTATTTGCATGTTTTTGGTGATTGCGCATATGTAAATGGTAGAAACTACAATTCATAATACTTAGTATTTATGCGGTGGTATTAATTTTTCTGATGGGGAAGTAAGATAAAGTGTGGACTGATATGGTAGTGTTGTGATGTGCTAGTAATTGTGGACTAATGCAGTAATGTAATTGCGATGCGGTAATAATGGTTGGTATTTTTTTTATCTCTTGGACATACATTGTGATAATAATTATTTTCATGTCTGCATTTGGAAATTATTTCTGGTTTTATGTAGGTACCTCCACGAAAATGTAAACAAACAGATAGCATGATGAAAAAGACGCCGAACTTGACGAAAACAAGTTCTTATCGTCTAATGTTCATATTATTATTAAAGAGGAAAGATCAAAGTATTTTGGGGGTATTTTTTTACATTTTTTAATCGTTCCTAGCACGTTCGAAATTTTCGTTAAAAATCTTGTATTTTTTTTTGTCAAAAAAAAGGACAGATAATCAATCATTTTCAATCATTTGATAAAAAAGATGAAAATCTGACTTTGATATTCTTTTAAAAATCAATTATCATTTTTTCAAAACTGATTTTAATAAAATCAGAAATTATAATGTTTATTTAAAATATTTTGAACCAAGCTTAACTTAGCTTCTGCGCCGAAAAAATGTTATTTGAAAATAAAACAAAGCAGGTCATAACCTTTCGCGTCTTTGACAAGTGATGACAGCATGTGATTCATGACGTTTAGATAACTTACGGGAGGATAATTCTTTCTACGGATGGAAGGAAGTGAAATTATTTAGATTTAAATGAACAAATTATTTACCTCGTTACTTTTAAGGAAAACTTTCAGCGCTCTAATTTTTCATTTTTTTTTTTTTTGTACTTAGCTTTCATCTTTACGTTTACGATTCTTTTTGGAAAATATAAAGAAATTAAAAAATAAGACTTAAGAGTGAGATTAAATTTCATAAGAAAAAGGTATTTAATTAATTTATAGGTACCTTTCTTATGAAATTTTATCAGAAGTGTACATAAAATACTATAATTTTATGTACATTTATTACATTTTACTGTGTTATTTGTATTTCCATTCATTTTATTATTAATTTTGATATTTCATTTATGGAAAAATGTCATAACTGAGATTAATATAAAAATAAGATCATATAAATTAAAGTTTAGCAGTAATTAAATTTCATAAGATGATACTGATACTTATAGGTACCCTTCTCAGTTGAAATTGAAAAATCAAATTAACTTCTCCATACGTGTTTCGCAAAAGTAAAGGCCTTAACAGCGGAGAACAATGCTGAACTCAAATAATGCAACTAAATTGTATTCTGGTTGGTCTTCCATACTTTATAATTACTGCCCGATTATAAGCACAAAAATTACATTTTTTAATTACCATGGCTCTTCTGATTGGTCCAAACGATACAATTTTCAAAGCGCTAGACAATGACGATCTCATCTGGACACTTTGAAAGGTTGATGTTGCTTTTAACTAATGTTATATTTTTAAAAACTTAATGTAAAAATCTATTATAATTAAAGAAATACAAATAATTGTATTAAAAATTCAATTTTCATTGAAAAAATTTTTTGCTTTCAGAAAATATTGTCCATATTCATAAAAACAACTAAAAACATTTGAAATTAAATAATATATTTGTTTTATTGAGTTTTGTATGTTACAATTCAGAGCTGATTTTCAGGTACGTTGGCTCCAATTAAAAAAAAAAAAAACAACATGATTTGCATTCTTCAAAGCCTTGTGCTTTTAACTATTGTAATCACTAAGGTTGGTGCGCTCGAATTTCTAGAGTTTTTCATAAAATTAGTTATGGGGGTGTTAAATATATAAAAAATATTTCTGCCATGACTTTAATAAAAAAAAACATATAATAATTTTGATATTCTGTGAATAGTTTCTGAAAGTTTCATTAACATCTGACAATTATTTTTATTTTTGCAAGATTTTCCAAATTAATGTGTGTAATACCAAAAAAACGCGCTAAAAATTATCTATGTTATTTACTAGCCCATGTTGGTACAAAGAGAAACAAGGTTTTTTTTAATCAAAATTTAGAATGTTCTAAAAAGAAGAAAAAATTTTCAAAAATAATAAAAAAAAACTTTGGTCTTTTCTCTTCATAAAAACAAGCATTTAGACGATAACATTTTGTTTTCATAAAGTTTGGCGTCTTTTTCATCAGACTATGCTCTTTTTTTAGCGATTTCGTGGAGGTACCTAGTTTTATGTTTAGTAATTTCTTTTGTTGGATATGAGAAATTATTGCTACCTTTTCATGTACACGAAGTAGGCATTTCTTTGTAATGTTGTAGGCAGGTGCGTTTTTCAATATTTTCCAGCTTTTTTTTGGGTGTAATATTCCTGTCTTTTAGAAGCCATATGTATGTGGATAATGTAGTGCTGTTTGAGTATTTTCTGTCAGAGAATGAAAGGTCATGGTTGTTTTTTCTTTTCTTGAATGGTCCCTCAGTGGCTCCGATGTAGTACCTTGTGCTGTTGTTTGCACTTACCTTGGCTCTATATATTAAATTCCTTTATTGGCAGTTTACTTGGAGTGGACATATTGTTTTATATCTGCAGTTGCATTTTTGCTGGTTGTTACTTTTTGTTGTGGCTTTTTATTATTTGTGTTATATGTTTGGTGCAGCTGTAACTGATTTTAATGTTATTTTTGTTGAATATTTTTGCTAATTGGTTTGTTTCAGGGAAGTGTTTTTCTATTAAGTTTAGGAATGTCTGTCCTTTGTTTGTTTTGATGGTTTTGTTGTATGGTGGGTTAAACCAGATATTGATTCTTCTTTTGTTTTTGTGTTTCGGTTGTGGAGGTATGTATTGTAGTTGTTGTGTGTATCCACTTTTTTTTTTTTTAGTGCTTCATCCTATGGCATTTTCTTGTTATTGAAAACGTCTATGTTTGATGAGTTTTGAGATAGCCTGCGGCTGATTGATACGGGTATTTGCGTAATGATTTAAGGTGGATGGGTGGAGGATGTGTGTACGTCATTATCTTTTTTGTATGGTTCATATTTTTGTTCAGGTTGAGAGTGATGTCTAAAAAATTTACTGTTCTTGTACCTGCATTTCTATTTAAAATCCAATTGTTTTTAGGGTATTTACTATTTTTTTCCTAAATCTAATTTGAGGCTATTGGATTCTCTTATCAGGATAAGTCTGTCATCTCTATATAGTCCCATCAGCCATCCTTACATTTTCTTCTTGATTCCTTATATATATATATAAAAGGAATTGAGAAGAAAATATAAGCATGACTGATAGTTACTCTATCATCTAAGCATAAATCTGGCAGATGCATTTCTAGTTTTATTATATATATACATATATATATATATTGTAGGACCTTGAATAAGTTCTTGCTGATTTTTCATGAAAAGTAATGTTTCAATTACAAAAATTAGTAAGAAACATGTCACTGAAAGCATTGTCCATCACTAGCCACTACTTTTTTCCGGCTTTCTGGCAGCATTTGAATTCCACACCAGAAAAACATGTCTTTTGACGCTAACCACAAGTCGACCTATTTTTGGCATCTTAATAAGAATGAAAGTGCTGCTCAGCCAGGCCATGTGCCATCAATCGGAACAGGTGATAATCAGACAGAGCAATGTCTGGTGAATATGGTGGATGGGGTAGTACTTCGCATTTAAGTGTTTCCAAGTAGGTTTTCACCCATTTTGCAACATGTGGCTTAGTATTGTCATACTGCAAAGTCACCTTGTTGTGTCTATGCATGTATAGTGGCCATTTTTTCCACAATGCTCAGCTCAAACACATCAATTGTACTCAATTTTGGTCAGTTTGAGCAGCTCATAATAAACTACACCCAGTTGCTCCCACCAAAGTAGAGCAGAAGCTTTGAACTATGGATATTCGGCTTTGCTACTGATGTTGATGCATGGCGGCTTATGCCATGATCTTCTATGCTTAGGGTTATTGTAGTGTATCCACTTTTCATCGCTGGTCATGATACAATAAAAAAACAACCTTCCTTTTTCTGCTGTTGAAGCAGCTGTTCACACATGACAAAACGCTGTTCGACGTCTGTTGTCTTCAATATGTACAGCAGTCAATGTTCTTGCTTTTGAATCGTTCCAAATGCGTTGAAACGTTTCGAAACTTGTGATCAACTCCTAATGATTCTGCAAGTTCAGCTTGCATCTGACATGAGTCTTCATGGAATAATGGCTCCAATTCTTCATCTTCAAACTTTTTCGATGCACCAGAGCATTCTTTATCTTCAATGTTAAAATCACTATTTATGAAGTATCTAAACCAATCTCTGCATATTGTTTCCAACAGAGCATGGTCACTGTAATTCTCAACAAGAATTCTGTGTGTTTCAGCTGCGGATTTCTTTTGATTAAAGTAGTGCAGTAAAATTCCCCGCAAATACACTTTCTTTGGCACGAAATCCAACATGTTTAATGCTATGAAAAACAAAAAATGTTTACAAATCGGCAAAATGACAGACACTGAATTCAAAGCTTGCTTATAGTACTTCCTTATAGATGTGTTACCATCTGAAACTACACACATGCAATTCTGGGAATGCCATCTGTTGAAAAACAGAGAGAACTTATTCAAGGTCCTGATATATATATATATATATAGATGCATACACAAACACGCACATACAGAGTGCAATGTATAATTTGTCTAAATTAAGCAAAAATAAAAATATCTCCTTTTAACACTTATATTCACCAAAATAGGTGCCAAAATCAAAAACGATGTGCATATGCAAAATTAAAAATATAAAATTGTGACAATTTACCCATTCATTCATTTTATTAATGAAGACCAAATAGTAAATCAGTTTCTTTTTTGTAAAGAATTAAGTGTGACTAGAAAAGGTGAGGACGGTTTTAACATTCTGCATAACTATTTTGATAAATAGCAGTTATCATGAATGTTGTGTGTAGGCATTTGTACAGATGGAGCCCCTTCTATGGTAGGGTTGTATGTTTCACCTTTTGTAAAAAAAAACAAAATGAGAATGTTATTGTAACTCACTGCTTTCTTCATAGGGAGGCCTTGATGGCAAAAACATAGAAGAAAAATTAATTGTTCAGATGTTTCATTTTATTAAAACAAGACCTGTCAAATTGTGTTTATTTGAACAACAAAAGGGATCTCAACACAGATGGTTGCTTTTACACGCCGGGGTGAGGTTGGCTGTCAAAGGGGAAAATACTTACTTGTTTACATGACAACAAGAATTTATTTTGTTTTTTGAAGAAATGAAACAATTACATTATTGCAACCTCTTTTGGTGTGAATTTTGGATTGCCAGGTTTACAGGATTTGACCAATATGTTAGCAGCTCAATATTTTGAATACTAGCATGCAAGGGACAGAAGAAAATATTCTTACATCCAATGAAAGTGAAAAGTATTTCAGAGTAAACTACAGAATTGGAAAAGAAAAGCTGTTGAAGGTAATTTGAAAATGCTTTCATTGGTAACACTTGCATAAATGAAATACTTCCAATAATTGTTGAATATTTAAACAAGTTAGGAGGAAAAACTGAGTTCTTATTTTCCATCACTTAACACCAAGCAATACAATTATTAGAAACCCATTCAGGGAAATTTCAAGTGATTTTGGTTTAACATTAACCGAAGAAGAACTGGCAGCTATATCCACTGATTGTGGGTTGATGATTAAACATAATTGTCTCATGACGCTTTTTGGATTCCTATAAAAGATTATATGCCAATTTCTAAAAAAGCTTGATTTTACTACATTTGGAAACATCATATTTATGTGAATTAGGCTTTTCTGCACTCACCACAATTAAATGCAAAAAGAAACTCTTCAAAAGTTTGCCTATCAAGTATATGCCCAAACATTGAAGAAATTGCTAAGACTTATCAGGCTCCTGTTTCAAATGAACACAAGAGTGAATAAACTTGTTTCATTTTATATTTTTTATTATTGCATTGTTTCTTTTTTGCAATATTTGAATTTATTATAACATATTTTGCTGAAATTTGGATATAGTGCACCTACAATTTTTTGCTAGGATTTCAAGGGTGCCTTGACTTCAAAAAGTTTCAGAACCACTGGTTAAAAGTACCTTCACTAAAAACGCAATACCCAACTTTTAAAATTAATTTTAAAAAACGAAAAAAAATTTTCTTGAAGCTTTTATTTTAGTTTTAATTTCAGGCTTTTAGATTAATTTAATATTTCCAATAAGCAAAATACTTTGCTGTATTTTAAAAACTAATTTCAATTGACTGGGAAGAGTTTTTTTAATACAATAGCTGACGAGCACCCATTTTTAGTCATTGAGTATATTTAGTATATTTTATTTTTGGAAGATTTTTTAATAAAATATACTTTTCTGAAATTTTGAGTAATTTTAGTGGATTTAAAGTACAATTAGTCTTATCTGAAAGAAATATTATTTACTTTAAGTTTAAAATATCCCCAAAATACATTTTTTTTTATACTGACAATAGCAGTGTTGACATGTCAACAGTTTGGTGACAGGCCTAATGTTCTGTGGAAACTTTATATGTAAAACATAATTTGACAAAACGATGTGAATGCTTTCTTTATACTATTTTTAAGTACACAGTAATCTAATGTTTTATTAAATTTTAAAAATATTACCTTTAATTTTACTATAGTAATCACGCTTTTTTTTATATTCCGATGTCATGCCATGTATGGTTGGCTGTCCTTATAAAAATGGATATGTTTATACACATACAAAAAATTTTAAATTCTTTTAAAAATATTGGTGCTTGATGATTAGTGTTAAGCTTTTCCATTTATGATTAGGAAATAAAGTTTTCACTTAATAATAATATCATCTAAAAGGCTGAAATTAATACAAAATCTTTGGAGGTACCTATATAAAAGAGTAATGTTTTAATTAAAAACAAATCAAGACATTGTGAAATGTCAGTATTTGTGTCAAAAACTAATAAGCAGTTTGGTTTGGTTTCTTTTACGGCATATCAACCTCAATTGGTTATACAATGCCAACTAAATTTTCATTGCAGGTAATAATATATATATATTTTTTTTAAATATTTTGCAGGTAATGGTTTTCTCTTCAAAAATTTATTGCAGGTTATAATTTTTTTTACAAAGTATTTCTGGTATTAGAACCTATTTTTACCCCAGTTTTCAGGTTAACTATTTGCCCATAGCTGGGACCCTAACAGGTGCTACCACACAGGGTCAGGGTAGACCTGGGAACACCAGCAATTAAGAAGTGATTCCACACTCCTCAAAACCTCCTGATCAGAGTCCTTGCTGCTGGACGTAGTTTATCGCCTTAGCCAAGACACAGATGTAGTTTATCGTCTTACACAGGATGGTGATAAGCAGTTATTACTATTTTTAAATCAGTGTAAGTATTTAGTATCATACAAGATGTTTTATGATGTATTTTTATTATGCGTTGTAGTGTACTGCAGAGTATCTAACTGAAAACAAAATAGAACCACCCATAAGTAATCGCCCTCAGCATGTTTATAATCACTCATTTCCTGTAAATAGCAATCTTCTATTTTTCCTAAGACAGACATCACAACCAGGAATCTACACTACAACAAATGCAACAGTGACAGGGTTAAAGGGAGAAAATTACTTCTTGGGTGGAACATTTATTTGTACTGGCACACTTATTTTATAAGCCAAAAAATTCCCACTAGCATTATGATTCCAGATGGCACTCATGTTTTATACAAAAGAATGCAGGCAGGTTTTTATTTCAGTTATTTATTAAACACAAAATCACAATATTCTCAGAAATGCATAGAATTAAAATTAAGTATGCATCACCCATATGTGACGTTTCAAATAACTATTTCGAGAGAAAGCTTCTCCACACACCTGACATGAAAAAGGTTTCTCTCCTGTATGTGTTGTCATGTGCATTTTTAAGCATGTATTTCGAGAAAATTCCTTTCCACACACTTCACAATGAAAAGCTTTTTTCCCTGTATGGATTATCATGTGGTTTTTTAGAAGAGCACTCTGAGAGAAAGCTTTTCCACATACTTGACAATGATAACATTTCTCTCTTGCATGCACCATCAAGTGGCTTTTCAAGGAAAAAATCTTTTCCACATACTTCACAATAAAAAGGTTTTTCCACTGAATCTGTTATCACATAGTTATTCATTCTAGGAGAGTGTTTTTCCATCTACTTCA
Source organism: Acanthosepion lycidas (assembly GCA_963932145.1). NCBI lineage: Eukaryota > Metazoa > Mollusca > Cephalopoda > Sepiida > Sepiidae > Acanthosepion > Acanthosepion lycidas. Next base: position 93,930,802 of record OZ010575.1, read on the forward strand.
CAATGAGGTGTTTCCCGCGTATGTATTTTCATGTGAGTTTTTAAACCAGGTTTGTTACAGAATACTCTTGAACAGACTTTACATTGGAAATCTGTTTCTCCAGTATGTGCTATCATATGAGTTTTCAGGGTATTATTATAGGAGAATGTTTTTTCACACAATACACAGTAAAAAGGTTTTTCACCTGTATGCTTTCTCATGTGGATTTTTAGAGAACCGCTATATGAGAAAGCTTTTCCACATACTTCACAATGATAATGTTTCTCTCCTGTATGCACCAACATGTGACTTTTCACAGCATATTTGTAAGAAAAAGCTTTTCCACATACTTCACAATGAAAACGCTTTTCCCCTGTATGTGATATCATATGGATTTTCAGGGTAGAATTAAAGGAGAATGTTTTTCCACATACTTCACAATGAAAAGGTCTTTCAACAGTATGCTTTTTCATATGGGCTTTTAGGTTACCCAATCTTGAGCAAGCTTTGCCACATACTTCACAACAAAAAGGTTTTTCTCCAGTATGTGTTCTCAAGTGCATTCTTAAATAAGAATTATCTCTGAAAGTTTTTCCACACACATCACAATTATGAGATTTCTGTTCAGTATTCGATATAATATGGTTTTCTGAATTATCTTCCCTTGACAAATTTTCTTCAGATATTTTTTCCTGGAAATCTTTATGAGTCTTTAGGTGCTCGATAAGAACTGAATCTTCAGTAAATGATTTGCCACACATTTCACATTTGTGCTGTTCATCTTTTTCTTTGGAATCCATATTTCTTTGTTTTTTCTACAATGTCCTTTCCCCAAACAGCAAGTTCAGTCTGGAATATGAAAGTAGCAAACTTGAATATTATTCTCTTTATCACAGGGAAAAGCAGAAAGAAACATTTGTAGTTCTATCAGAAATGTTATTAACCATAAAAATATACCAGTTTCACACACTGAAAATATAAATGATATTGTTTATAAGTGGATGCACTAAAAAAACCTGAAAAAAAAAACATGGAGAGAAAAAGAAAAGGAAAACATAAAATTATATAATAAGATTATAATATAGATAATATAATTTAGCTAACTGATATAATACCTTACACAGGTGAACAAAAGATTTTTTTTGTAAAATGGTGTCTGGGATGGTTTGGTTAATTTTGAAGAATTTTTGAGTTTGGATGATTCATTACATACAAGCACTGAAAGAAGTTACATCATCATGGTTGCTGCTCAGCATGTGGGTCTTAGAATACACCAATTCCATCTCCTGCAGGAAACCACCTTCTTGGTGGAGACTCTGAAAAGAAGCCACCTCCTGGCAGATACTAAAACCGAATCAATGTCTACCTTTTCTACTCGTGTGTAAACCAAGACTATGTCTGCAATTTTCACTCTTATTAGCATAACACAGGACCCATGATTTCTTCTTTTTTAATCTAGTATAAACTGGACCTGTATCTAGCTGTTTGACTCTTATTAGTGTAAAATTGGATCCATGTCATCATTTTTGACTCTCCTGTAAACTGGGCCTGTGTCTATTAGATCTCAATTTCATGCCAGATTTGAAGTGAAATTTATATATATATATATATATATATATATATATATATATATATATATATAAACACACACACAATCCATTGGTAAAGATCTTGGGAAATGGTTGGCTCATTCTAATGTTTCGGTAATTACTTGACTCCTTCCACTATGCTTTTACCTTTACATGAGTTAGATTAGACCGAAAATGAATGACTTATAATGTTGCAAGCCTATCACTATTTCCTGAATGTTTGGATGAACTTTGTTATTTAGTTACACCAGTTCAAACATTTACAGCGAGGACATATCATGCTATGCAGACATAGTCAAGTGAACTGTGTTTTCTCCTTATTCCTTTTGCAAGAAGTTCCACTCAGGCAACTTTTTACCAAGAACTGCTACTTTGTAGAACAGGCTCATCCCATTGTTGTTCAGAGAGGCAACAATCTTAACTTCTTCAAGTAAATGGGTCAATCATTATCTATCCTCTTATCCTCAGAATCTTCATTTCTTACTATCTTCTCTTACGGTACAGAAGAAAATGACTTTAAAGGCCAAAGAGTTCTTGAAGAACTGCTAATTTTTTCTGCCATGGGATAGTGATAAACTGACCTTGGGATGGCTGTGAATGAGTGAACTTTTTGCAAAATTCTATTTTTCTTTTTACACGTAAATTCATTTCCAACACCTTATTCAGTAAAACTATCTTGAGTGACTCCTAAAACTTGTATTTGCTGAACTTTATTAAAAAAAAAATTGTCTAGCTATTTAAATCTGTTTTAAATTAGACCAATGCTTACCTATGTATTGTGATTTTTGTCCTATAAAACTCTAACCAAAGATGCGGATATCAATAAACCTGCTTCACTTCAGACAACAGCTTATGGAAAATGATCAGAATGAAAAAAGAAATCTTAATTCTTAGACCACAGTGTAAAATAGAAATGAATGCGGGAGTTAAGCTAGAATAGTTAAATCTAAAACATGACACATAATACATAAAACATGAAACAATTTTTACAGAAAAAATGCTTCTTTGAGCAAAGGAGAAAACAATTCACTAAAGTAAAAATGCTTAGAGAGAGTGCTTTTTTCACTTGGTCATTTACAATAAATTTCCACCGTGGCTCTTCTATTATCACAGATATCTAATAACAAAAGTGATGGAAACAAAAAGAATCTAAATGAAATCAGCTTGGACATCATGTAAAAAAAAAAAAATAATTCCCAGCATCCCTCATTTGTGCACATGTGCAGTTGGACCAACATAAGAAATTTAGTCTGATTATACCCTAAAGGATGAAACACATCACACACAAACCATTATATATATATATATATATATATATATATATATACATACATTACTAATTATGCTTTAATAAGTATTTTTATTTCCTTATTAAAAAGTAATCATCTGTTTTTTCTTTTCAGTATTTTTTTTTAATGTGGAAGAAGGATATATCTCATATAAATTGGCAGATTTTTCAACTGACAAAATTCAAGTCCACCTTAGTCAATAGACTTTCTAGACACTGTCTTTTTCTCTTTCTCCCTATATATATATATATATATATATATATATATATATATATATATATTCTTACGTTAACTCCATATTTGTACCCTCATCTCAGATTTTATAAGTATATTTTCAGTACCTTGTGTATTTGCGACCAAACATATAAATCTTAATAATTTCTTGAATATGTAGATTGTGGGATATATTTTTTTTTATACCCAGATGAGTCAGGGCCAGTTCTCGGAAAAGAACCTTCCCTTCTCCCCGCATTTCCTACCTGGTCTCTGATGTGTAGGCCAAACAAAACGCTGTTTGACAGATATGCGCGAATAATATTAACAAGGTCCATAGTCATAGGCCAAATGAAGGCTGTTTGACAGATAAGTGCGAATGACATTAACAGGGTCCATGATTGACGCATACTTTTTTGGGGGGCCAACACGTGACTCAACACATAGCAGTTTTCTTTCACAGGTGACAACAATCTCAGTTAGCTGCTGGCTTTCAGAAAAATCGGACATCACCAAAACCAGTCTTAGCTGTTTGCCGTTAGAAAAAGCAGTTGGCACCAAAACCAGACTTCGTTGTTTGATGCCAGAAGAATTAGATGCCACCAAAAACCAAAGGTCTGACGAGAGAATCTAGATCAACATCCTCAACCCAAGTCGGCTACATTCCCGTGATTTTTCTGTGTGTTCTCCTCGCCATCAACACGGATTGGATGCCGCCAGTCAAAAATTCATGTTAGATCATTGTCAATCCCATCCTTTACTTTCAGAGAAGTGTATGAATATCCTTTGAACAAACTGTACCCTGATAATAGTCAATCGACGTCGATTCCAACCTTATGTAAGTCTCTGCATGTTTTTCCATATCTTATAATCTGCTATCTCCATATTCATATGTATTTTGCCGCATTGATATCTGTTTAATTGGTAACTTTTCTCCCCGTCTCTTGTATTATTTAGTTTTCTTTTTCTTACATTCACACTTTGTGTATTCTATAAATAAAATCTTTGTATTATATATTCTCGTGTTGTCTTCTGTTGTTCTGTGTCTGCCTATAGTTCATTTTCTCTCTGCATTTACCGACATCCAGATTTGGAGAATTCCCCTCCTAATGTTCTTTTCTTTATTTTTATATCAAACCTTGGGATCTCTTACTTATTTTTTTTTATTTTCTTGTTGTGTCCTGTCTATCGTAGTCCCAATGAAGCCCTGGGCATAACAGAATATATATATATATACATACATACAGTGTAACCCGGATATAAGAGAGATTTTATCTGGTCCCAAATTAGAGCCTGTGTTAATGTATATAAAATAGACCAAACCCGGATATAAGAGACTTCTTCTCCGGTCCCGACAACTCTCTTATATCCGGGTTACACTGTATATATATCACGTATACTGCTGGTGTTAATAAAATAGTGCTCGATTTAATAAAACAGAGGTATTAAGTATATAAATTTACAGATATATATATATATATATGTATGTATGTATACTTATACATATACATGCAATTTTTAATTTTTTCAATTTTTTAATTGTTATTTTTAATGATAACTATGATCTATTTTTTAATATATTACTATTAAATTAATATATATTCATGTTTTAATAAGTACAAGTAATCTCCCTTTATCTAATTAAAAAAAAATTCAAATATAACTATTCACCATCAAATATTTTTTTTTTTTTTAGCATAAATATACAAATCCCACTGATTTTAATTGCCAAATATAATTTTCAATTTTAAAATTAAAAAACTTTAATCCCAGCATCTACATCAACATTGTAATGGCCAAATATATTATAATTTAAAATTGTGTAACGGTTCATACTCAGCAGATGAAGATTGCATCATGCATGAAACTCAGAGTCATGTTAGCAGCAAAGAATAATATGTATATTTATAAATATATGATTAATGGAACAAACTTGAAGTATGTGAAGTCATTTACATATTTAGGAAGCAAGATGAATGCAACTGCATCCATTGATGATGAAATAAGAAATCAAGTCGCCATGGACCCCATATAGGTCCCATATCAATCAGTGGGATGTCTTCCATAAAAATTGTCTGCATGGTCTGTGGCTATACTTTTGATAATATTCGATGCTGATCTTCTTGCAAAATGCAACAGTGGTGGAATTGAGACTTTTCTGTATGCAGTCACAACTTTGCTGTGCTGGTCGTGTTGTAAGGGTGAGTGATTGAAGAATACCTATGGTCCTCCTCATGTATAGTCAGCTTAACAGTGAAGAAAGGACTGCTGGATTTACTGTGGCTTAGGTATAAAGACAAGCTAAAGAATAACCCCACAGCTGTTAATGTTTCTCATACTAACTTTGAGCAAGCTGCTCCAGCTAGAAATAACTGGAGATATTTGTGCCATAGTGGTATCAGAAAGTTTGAAATCAGTTGTATTGATTGGCTAAGAGATGAAAAATAATGGCAAAAAGCATCAGCAAATATTCCTGTTGCTATGTCCTTAGATCTTCACTTTGACACAATATGTCGACTTGCATGTTGTCTGTTATTATTATTGTTATTATAACATTATTCTTTTGTGTTATGCAAATTCTTCTTTATGTAAACTAAGGTATTGTATCTAAATTTCTTGTATGTAAATGAACATACATTTTTTCTTTATAAATTGTGCTCTATTCTGAGGACAGCTACATTATGTGGAGAGACACCATTAACATAGTTCTGCTTTGTTTTTTTTGTTGAATAAAGCATTTCTTAAAGTTATTGCCATCTCATTTTCCTACTATTTTGAATTGCATTATAAATTCATAACATATATATTTAATCCATTCACACCAATAGATATATACTGGTTGAGTGTAAGAGCCAAGCAATATCACATAAATTCACTGATAGAAGATTTCTAATATAGTGGAATGTGAACAATCTACCCCCATTGACTAAATAAAGTGTTTAGTTTGAAGCATCCTGAAAGATTACCAAATATGACAGATACCTAAAGCATACCACTGGGCTTTTTAGCCAAAATGTAACAATAACAACCAAGATGAGGACACTAGTACGAATACATTAGTGTATCAAAAACTGATTCTAGGGAAAAGGGAATCTTCTGACAAATTTAGAACAAGCCATGATGTAATAAAGCTGAAAAACTCACCTTTCCGAAAAAAAAAAGTGATTAGTCTTCGTTAGTGTGTTTATTCCTCTTTCTCACTTTCAGTATAAAAACTACTTTTTATGTGCAGGTACATAATACGTTTTTTTTTCTTTTAAAATCACACGCAAACACGTGAAAAAAATACTGGACTGCCTCAGTAACTGATTTGCAACTTTTTATTTATTTATTTTTTTTTATTTTCAAAAATAATCATCTTTTTCCACTAATATGAATTCCTAAAACAAAAAAAATCTTTCTACTTTCTTACAATGATGTTGCACGTTTTCCTTTTTTTTTTTATTATTATTATTATTTTTCTGCTTGTCTTTCCAATGCAGACATTGTCTTACTTCTTTTTAAAATTACTGCTTAAATAATCCTTTATCAACATCAGTTCTGACAGAATTAAAAATATTACATAGTTTGGGTTCCCTAATGTCTTTGAAGACAAGTGACTATGTGAAGGGATCATAAAGAATAGTGATTTTAAAAGAAAATAAAAATTGCACACAAAATAAATGTGTTCTAAGTGTTGTTGCCTGTTTAGTGGCCAGAAAGAAAGACACAGAAGACGAAGGTAGGTTGAACAAGTATATTGAAATAACAGATATATACAAAACAAGAGAACCTGAGCCTAGTTGAAATTCCACACATTTGTTTAACATTTTTACGTGCACGAATTTCCTGATATTAGCACAGTCTTGTTCATCCGACCTTGTATTTTTTTATGCAGCTATTGGTTTTATTTTTAGATCAGCAATGCAAACTGTTGTGCCCGACTTGGTTACATATGTAACTTTTTTTATTCTGGAACATACAATCTTTGCACCAATGTAGGGCCCCACATATGTAGCATGGGTTAGGGGGCAAATTATTTGGCTTTTTCAATGTTTCATCAGTTTTAGGAGATTTTGTTTCTGAACAATACCCGATTCTTCGATATTTTTCAAATCCTCCTTTAAACTGATGTACCTCTGACATTCTTCAGCGATCTGCTGTAGAGTTATATTCGGCTCATTCTTCAATTTTTTTAGTATTCTTCGCCTAATTTCTGCATCTTTTGTTGAAACTAGTCCTTGCACGAATATCAAGCATTTGAAGTTATTTGCACTTAGTTCCGCTAGTCTAAAATCATCACAGTGCTTATTTACAACTGATGCAAAAGTGGTGTAGTCTTCCCATTCTTTCCTAGTTAGATTAAGACATTTCCATCTCTTATGAAAAATAGAGGTCTTTGGGCTAAAGAGCTCTATTAGTAATTCCACTGCTTCAGTGAATATCAACTCACTAGTCTTACAGGGCAGAATTTTGTGTGCTCAGTTGTGCCAAGTTTTCACTCCAATTCGCACAATCTGACGTATACAAGCCCTCAAACCTCCTAAAGCATGACACGAGGGTTATGTCTTCTTCGGGATTGTATGAAAAATTCTCTATCGTGCTCCAAATGGTGTTTTGTGAAAAAGAAAATTCATTTTCAATGGGATTACTACAGCTTGTCAGTTCTAACACTTGCTTTTGAAATTCGAGCTGTCTCTCTTGATTTTTCTTTTGAAATTCGAGCTGTCTCTCTCGATTTTCCTTCTGGGTTTGCAGCAATACATTTTCCATTTTTTCCTGTTGAGAGAGCAATTGTTTTTGCCACTTCTCTTCCATTCTTTCTTGGGGTTGTAATTGCTGTGCATTCTGGTATTTTACAAGTACTAATAAAATACTTTTAAAATCCTCCATGATAAGTGTGTCCTTTACAAAAAACTTGATTTTCTGTATTTTGAGGGAGTTCATTTTTAATCAATGGTGGTCCGCACAAATCCTTGTCGCCAAGTTGTTGTGGACACTGGCAATGGTAAAGTTTTTAGAGTCCCAGTGATGTACGAATCCTCGTCGCCAAGAAAGAAAGACACAGAAGACGAAGGTAGGTTGAACAAGTATATTGAAATAACGGCTAAATACAAAGCAAGAGTGTTAGTAATAAGCAGATAGAGGTGTACATCCGAATGGTAGATTAGCACTGCCTTCTACTACCCACTCACCCAACTCTCACAGTATTTATGAGAGGAGGAAGAGTTCATTCTACTGTAGGAGGGTTTACCACACTGAATTAAGGTGTCGAATAAAGATAAAATAAGTTTATTATTTCTAAATTCTTATAACTTTTACATACATAGAACATTGAAGGCAAAAGGCCAAAGGCCCAAAAGCCCTCCACAGGAGCCAAATTTCGCCCAATGGGTGGCTTCTAGGCTAGTAATTAAATAAAACCCGTTATTTTTTCAGATTATTTTTTAAAAAATATTTATAATTTTTCAGTGCAATTTTGAAACTCATCTCATTGCTGTTTGTCAGAGTTTCTGTTATTTAGGTACCACAACGAAAACGTTAAAAACTCAGCATACCATGATGAAAAAATTGCTTCAAACATATTTTATCGTCAAAATCATTATTATTAAGTGGAAGGATCAAAGTATTTTTTGAATATTTGATTCAATAACTTTTTCTTGCAGCAGCAGTTGTACTAATGTTTAGCAGAGCAAATTTTTGCCTCTTTTTTTGAGGTGACAGACACATTAAGTTGGAAAATCTTTTAAAAATCAAATAATTGTCAGATTTTAATGAAATTTTTAGGACTTTACAAATGAATGAAATTATTTAAAAGAATTTTTTATTTGAAAAAATTTGGTAAATATATATATATATATATATATATATATATTATACATATTTTTACATGTTTCAGCACCTTAACTTAATTTTATGAAAACTTGAGAAATTCATGACACTTTTTAAGGACTACATTAGTTAAAAGCAGAATTCTTTGTAGAATTTAATTTACTGAATTTTATTTGCAAAATCAGACCTGGTCTTACTGAAAATCTGTTCAGAATCAAAAATAAAAAGATGCAATAAAACTAAGGCATTATTTAATTAGAGAAGCTTTTAATTGCTTTTATGAATATAGTAAAGACAATATTGTCTGGAGAAAAAAAAATTTTTCAACAAAAAATGAATTTTTACAAGATTTCTTTTCATTTTTTTTTTACTATTTCAAATTGAATAATTTATAAAGTTTTTAATTGTTTTAACATTCATTTTCAATGAGATGATAATATTTCCTAAGAATTAAGTAAAACTATATTTACTAATTTACTAATCAAATATTGTAAAGCTTATTACAATCTGAGGAACTCCAATATTTTTAAAACAATTTTGATTTGTTTTTGTATGTGTGATTATGTGCAGAATTTCTGAGGTATGGATGTACAAATTGATAAATCTATTATTAAAAGGTCATGGGTTTTAAGGTTTTGTTCTCTCCACTTATTGTGAAAAAGAATGTTTTTGTCTGCTCCACCATACATTCATGATATACTATGAATACATTCAGCTGTCAATCGAATGTAAATAAATTGATTAATGTGTCAGAAAAACAAGACCCTATGGTTAAGAAATGTTTGCATACAATAACATTTTATCTTATAAGTAATATTTGTTTCAAATAAGATTGATTTAATTTTAAATTTGCTAATTTTCCTTAAATAACATGAGAAATATATACAGTTGTCTCTCGTTCATCGTGTTAATCAGTTCCAGATCCTACCATGATAAATAAATTTATGCAAAGTAGGATTCTTTATTTATAAAATGAATATTTTGACAGAGCATAAAAAACCTATTTGTGACCTTCTAAATACAGTTTTTGCCATTATAAAAGATCTCATCATCGAACAAGTTGCATTATTTTCTTAGGTTAACATGAACCTCGGAAAATAATGCAACTTGTTAGGTTAGGTACCTTCATGAGATCGCTAAAAACAGAGCATAGCATGATGAAAAAGACGCCAAAGTTGATGAAAACAAAATTTTAGCGTCTAAATGCTTATGTTATTATTGAGAGGAAAGATCAAAGTATTTTTTACTTATTTTTAAAAATTTTTCCTTCTTTTTTAGAACATTGTAAATTTTAATTAAAAAAACCTTTTTTCTCTTTTAATGAACTGGGCTGATAAAATAACATATTTTTAGCGCGTTTTTTTCCTGTTTCACACACATTAATTTTGAAAATTTTGCAAAAATAAAAATAATTGTCGAATTTTAGTGAAACTTTCAGAAACTATTCACAAATGATGGAACTTATTATAAATATCTTCTTTTTTTTTTTTTGTAAAGTCATAGCAGAATTTTTTTTGTTTCATATGTATTACCCCCTCTAACTAATTGTACGAAAACTCTATAATTTCGATTTTGAGGAGATTAATTATTATATTAGTTAAAAGCACAAGGCTTTGAGGAAACCAAATCATGTTTTGTTTTTTATTTAGTTGGGCCCCTCTACCTGAAAATCGTCTCTGAAGTGTAACATACAAAACTCAATAAAACAAAAATATTTAATTTCAAAAGCTTTTAATTGCTTTTATTTATTCCAATAAACATGGACAATATTGCCTGAAGGCAAAAAGATATTTCGATGAAAAATGAATTTTTATAACAATTACCTACAATTATTTGTTATTTCTGTAATATTTATTTTTATTTTTACATTATGCTGATAATTCTTCTAAAATTATGGAAAAGCTTGAGGAACTTAACGAATGCTGTTTTTAAGTAGATATATATTTACAGATTATAATTTCCAAAGCTTATTACAAACTAACGAGCCCTCGTATATTAAAAAAATTAATTTGTGTCAATAATTTTTACCAAATGAAATCTACGGAAGCTGGAAGTATCGTGCGTGCAATAAATAAAAAACGTCAGCAGTGCAGCACTTGTATCCTTTTTTTTTTTTTTTTTTTATAGTATTTATAATTTCTCCAGATAGTATCAACAAACTTATGGTACAGTACTTAAACCCCCACCCCCCAAAAAAACGGAATGGCGAAAGTTTTTTTTACTTTAATTATTACAAGGTGGTACTTAAGCAAGTGCGCTTAAAAAAATATGTCCATTCTGTCCGTCCGTAGGGGAACTTGAATCTCACGTCAGCTGTCAATAATTGATAGACGGCATCAATTCGCACTTGTCAATCCACGCATGGTTCAAATCGGCTCTCTTTTATTTTAAAAAACATTTTTCTACGAAGAAAGTAAGTAAAAGTTTCTTTTAAATTATTTTAAATAAACTTCAAATTTTCTAAATTTTTTCGAATAAATTTTGAAATACTTATACTTAATTTTTAAACGAGTTTTAAACGAAGAATTTAACTTATTTTTAAAAATTTAAAAAAATGTCTTAAATCGAGTTTTTTTCCATTATTTGGTAAACAAGATTTGTAACTAAAATTTTGGACATGTTAAGTATGAGTAAAAAATTTCAAAAAATACTTTAGTGCTTCTTCTCAATAATGAAATATACATTTAACACGAGGAAATTTTTTTTCATTAATTTTCAGACCGTTCTTGTCATGCTATCGATTTTCTTGAAGGTACCTATAACAGTTAGGTGATGAAGAGATGTACTGCACAACAAAGATTACTGCTCCTCTAAAGCATGACTTCAGGTGGTAAAGGCATACTAGGCCTAGGTTGTGGGTGTCTGAGTGCGCAACTAAAAAACATTGTGATAAGCAATTGCTGGCACTATTTGTTCATCTGCATGCAGAGGATTTTGTAGGTTTCCATCATTCCATCAATGGCTTTCCATAACCGGAAAAAAATATGATAGAGTAAAGCCACAAAAGTCAAACTGCAAAGTAACAAGGGACAACTGTATTTTATTTTTGCAAGATTTTTAAAGCTGAGAATTAACTTTTTTTTTCTTTTTTTACAAAGGTGTAAATTAAAAAAAAATATTCTGATCAATATAATTTCTGTTTGAAATACACCACAGTGTATTTTGCTGACTGGAAATAGTAAATTTTTAAACCTTACATATACCGAATTAGTGGAAGTACCTAGTGAGTTTTATTAAATAAATAAATAAAAAAACATGTTTGAAGATTAAAAAAATGTAGAGAGTAAAAAATGTTATTTTAATTTGGGAGTATGGACCTTTTTTTTTTTTTTTGTTAAAGAAATTTTTCTTTAATTTTTAGCAACTGTTTATATGGATGTACAGAAAAGGAGTAATTCCGATATCTCGCTTTGACTGATTACAATTCAGTATCGGAAATTAATTACGATATTAATCTAATTTTATCTCTCGTTCAGTCGGTTTTCGTATCTTGAAAGCACGGTTTTTACTTTTTCCGATCCATCGTTATCGGTGTGGTGTTTCTCTTTATTTTCCAACATATTTTTATTTTTTTACAGATACTTGTTAAACTTTTTATAAAAAAAGAACCAATACTTACCTCGGTAATTAAATTTGGGTTAATTTTTTTTTTAATTTCCAGGACTGAGCAGCATCATCAAATTGGTTTGATGCTTTTTACTGAAGTTTTGTAACGAAGACGTCGTTACACGTGCTGCGTAAACATTTACTGTGCCGAATATTAAATGGTTATTAAAAAACCGGAACTTAGCTGACCCGAGACCCGCATT
>OZ010575.1:93948491-94073491 GCA_963932145.1 Acanthosepion lycidas
AAGATAAGTTTTGAATGTTTGCAAAAGACAATGAATAAATTTAATAAGAATAGAATGTCTTTCCTTTTTAACCACATATACATATATATAAGGAAATATCAAACAAGGTGTAAAAACATTTTCATCTGATATGTTTTGTCTTTTATGACTTCATCGGATTAAGTTGATGTTTACAATAACATGATTATATATGAAGGGAGAGAAAAGTAACGGATAGCAGCTCAGATTGAGGAATCGGAGAGCTCTATTTGAATTCCAGTTGAATCTATTACATTCATTTACTTGCTAATAACCTTGGCAAAGTGATGTGGGTGCCAAAGTTGGGCCCACAGAAGTAAAACACGGAACACGGATTAGATGTAAGAAAGATATATTAACAACAGGTTACAGAGATAGTGTAAGCAGAGCTTACTATAAGTTAGTGTCCAACACTGGTAGTCGTACGAGACTATCACTGTCTCTCTGTGTCACTCTCTGTCAGTCTCTATCACTCTCCCTAGAGTGCTATGTCGCCTACTTAATATAGGTTTGGAAGAGTCTATTGTGTAGGTAGTTTCCGGTCTCACAATACCCCCCTTCCAAAGAGTTTTCTTTTTTGAAAAGGAGAGAAAAAAATAAAACAGTTAATACTTTTTCCTCTTGGGATTTATTGTTTCTCAGCTGGAAGTAGAGATCTTGATGCGTGAGCCACAGCGAACCATCTGGCAGTTTATGTAATATGCAAGCGCCTATGCCGTACGAGCTTGCATCACTTGCGACTATGATGTCGAGACTAGGGTCGAAATGTGTGAGGGAGAGGTCTGAAGTAAGAGTTTTCTTGATCTTCTCGAATGCGTCTTGGCATTCCGGGGTCCATGTTGGTTGACAGGCCCTCTCAAATTTTGCATGTTCTTAATGAACCCTTGGTAAAAGTTAGCTAGGCCGAGGAAGCTTTGTAACGCTTGAATGTTATCTGGGGCCGGCATGTTTCTGATCCCGTTGGCTCTTTCTTGATCCGGCCGACGACCGTCTTTATTAATAATGTGACCAAAGTATTTAATCTCTGGTAAGAAAAATTTACACTTTGCCTCCTTAACCTTAAATCCGTATTCTTGTATCTTTTCGAATACGTTTATTATATGGTTCCGGTGTTCTGCCGTAGTTTTACTAGTAATTAGTATATCATCCAAATAGGCTGTTGCGTAGTCAAGCTCGCCCAGCATGGCGTCCATGACCTGCTGGAAAATTGCAGGCGCAACCTTTACTCCAAAAGCCAGCCTGTTGTATTTGTACAACCCTCTATGGGTGTTTATGCAGAGCAATTTGGAACTCTGTTCTTCCACCTCTATCTGAAGGTATGCGTCCGAGAGGTCGATTTTAATCTGCGCATGCTCGTATTTGATTGGACTTCTTTTTTACGTAGACCGTAGGTGCTGCCCACTCGCTGAAATCTGTTTTTGACAGAATACCTGCTTGTTTGAGTTTATCTAACTCTTTATTGATTTGCTCTAGAGCAGTGGAAGGGACATTCCGTTTCTTTTTGAATACCGGTTGTGCACCGTCCTTCACCTTGAAGTTAACTTTCATTTTATTACATTTCCCAAGGCCGCCAGAAAAAACCTGGGGAAATTGTTATTTGAGTTCCTTTTTTAGATTTACCAAATTGGACGTTGTACTTTGTATCTTGCGACAAAATGTACTCATTGGGCTATCCCAAAGATTGAATTTTTCTATCCAATCAGTTCCAAATAAGTTGTCTGAAGTTTTTAATACGTAGGCTTTGAGCTTTTTGGTAACACCATTTAGTATTACTGTAAGTATTACCTCGCCTAAAATGTTAATATTTTCGCCAGTTACGGATTTTGCTGTTTTATCCGTTTTTAATAAGGTCGGCTTGTTCAATTTTCGCCAAGTACGCCAGTTAATGGTTGAAATATCAGAACCCGAGTCAAGCTGGAATTTAATGGACTTATTGAAAATATCCACTGTTACATATTTTCTTAAATTCCTGTCAACAATATTGTCAGATTGAGCTTGCCTAATTTTATTTTTGGGTTTTCTTGTTCTGTTGGCGTACCAGCACGAAGTTAACGTATGACCACTTTTATTGCAATTTTTGCAATATTTTTTGTTCTTAACTGGACAGAATTTCATCCAATGCCATTTACCACAATGGTAACATGGTCCGGGCGGTTTCTTTAACTTATTTGAGATTTGGTTACTGCGTAATTTAGGACATGAGATTTGCCTTTTGTCTTTTTGAGGGGAATAGGAGGTAGACTTACTTCTGATTTTATTAATCTGAGTCACACCTGATTCCTCGATAGTGTTTGAGTCACGCTTTACAGATATTACTCTTTGACAGTCCTCTGCCAGTTTTTGGAGAATCAATCCTTGTTCGTTCTCAAGCTTAGTACCTGTCGTCTGACTTCGGCGTCTTCTGCAGATACTAGACCTTGTGCGAAAACTAAGCACTTAAAATCATCGGCAGTCAGTTCGGCTAGTTTAAAATCATTACATAGCTTGTTCACCGATGCTACAAACGTTAGAAAATCTTGCTGGTTGTCTTTGATTGTGTTCAGGTATTTCCAACGTTTGTGGAACAAGGTTGTGTTAGGTCCAAATAATTCCGATAGGAGCTTAATCGTCTCTGAAAAATCCAACTCAGTCGTTTTCTTGGGTAGTATGAAGTCTACGAACCTACTATGTTCTGTAGTTCCCAGTTTTCTCAATAGAAGACGTACCTTTTTTTTACTGGGCCATTGTTCACAGTCTACGTTGAAAATATCTTCGTAGCGCCTGTAAAAAGCCTGGGACGTTTTGTCTTCCTCTGGTACGTATTCAAAGGTTTCCATTGAATTGTAGATTGTACTCTGGGAGAATATTGTATCTTTTTCAGAGTTTGAGCCTTTTAATGCATTTACGAGTAATTCTTTAAGTTGTTTCTGTTGTAGTTCAGCATTCTGAAGCGTAATTTTTTGGAATTCCATTTGCTGTTTATGAAAATTCAAAAATAGTTGTTGTTGTCTTTCTTCTGATTTTTGTTGCTGATCCAAATTTAGTTTTAACATTTGGGCAACTACTTTTTGCAAATCTTCCATAAAATGACAGCGCTTTTTTGTTGCTTTGAAACACGTGTACTAAGAGGGGGTACACAAAAAAATCTTGATAGATTTTTGTTCCCTTTTTTTTCTTTTACAGAAAAAAAATATGGACAGCCAATAGTTAAACTAAACTAATTATGTGTGTTTAGCTTTTCTTTCCGTGGTTCCGTTAATTTTAACGTAATTGAATAATTTTTCACCACACTTATGTTTTTTTTTATATAGGTACAAAAAGAAGAAAACTCACCTCAGTGAATTTGAGGGGAGAATAATTTTATGCCCGAGTTCAACTCAGTTACATAAAAATTTTTTCAATAGTTTTTTCCGAAAACTTGAGTACCATAGTACTTGATCTTGTGTTGTCAGTTTTTTTTTTTTTACGAACAACTGTTTTTTTTTCTCTGTGTGTGGGTGTGTAGCAATCGTTCTCGTATTGGACAGACTTTAATATTCCGTAGATGTCGAATCGCTAGTTTGTCAATGTCGTTTGGTATTGGAATATATGTAGACGCTGGGTGTTTAGCTTTTAAATCGCTAATGTGTTAATACCAGCTTAATTTCACGTTCAACACTGCTGCGGGAACGCGTGGAGTTTGTGTATTTTTCGAGTACTGTCGCTATTGATACAGTGAGAACGAAATTCTCGAATCTTCTCTGTCGTCACTGTTGTGGGACTGGCAAAGTATTGCGGTTTTCCGACGTGAATGCGTTTCTAGAATTCTTCGTCGACCCAGATGTGGGATTGGTAAGGTATTTAGGTTTCGCCGTGAGTGCGTTTCTAGAATCCTCGTCGCCACTGATGTGGGTGTCAAAGTTGGGCCCACAGAAGTAAAACACGGAACACGGATTAGATGTAAGAAAGATATATTAACAACAGGTTACAGAGATAGTGTAAGCAGAGCTTACTATAAGTTAGTGTCCATCACTGGTAGTCGTACGAGACTCTCACTGTCTCTCTGTGTCACTCTCTGTCAGTCTCTATCACTCTCCCTAGAGTGCTATGTCGCCTACTTAATATAGGCCTGGAAGAGTCTATTGTGTAGGTAGTTTCCGGTCTCACAATACAAAGGTATGAATCCTCTTCTGTAAATAGCAGGAGAGACTGGGTTCTCTAGCCTTGGGTGGCAACCGGTCTAGGAGAAAATAACTCTGAATTCAAAACCAGACTAGACTGAATTGAGCTCTGTCAGGCTGTCTTGTCCAAGTCACACCACTTCCACCACAGTTGCAGTACATGTGGGACCCCTACAACCCTGATGGGTTACAAGATTCATGATCATGATTACATATTCTGAAGGAGAAATTTTGAATTAATTTTTTTTTTAATGTGTATTTTGGGTACATAATCTAACCAATTTCATTTAGTTTTTGTTTATGTTTCCATCACTTTTGTTATTAAATGCCCCCACAAGAAGTCTAAATGTGTCAAATACAAAAATTTAAACACTTTTTGAGATTTTGGGCATTTCTCCACTCATCATGTTTTCTAGACCTAAATCCTGATTTGTTTCAATCATTTGGATGATTCATTTTCTATGGCTTATCAACCAAGCAGAAACTTGGTATTTCTGGGACATTTCCTGAGTATCATGTGCTATATCTAGTCTGAAAGTAGACAGTCTCAGGATTTCAGAACTGGTCTTATCTTGTCCTAACTCCAAGGATTTGTCAAATTATGATAATTTCCCAAGTGATATTATGCTATATCCAACCTGAAAGTAGACAGTCTCAGGATTTCAGAACTGGTCTTATCTTGTCCTAACTCCAAGGATTTCTCAAATTATGATCATTTCCTAAGTGATATTATGCTATATCCAACCTGAAAGTAGACAGTCTCAGGATTTCAGAACTGGTCTTATCTTGTCCTAACTCCAAGGATTTGTCAAATTATGATAATTTCCCAAGTGATATTATGCTATATCCAACCTGAAAGTAGACAGTCTCAGGATTTCAGAACTGGTCTTATCTTGTCCTAACTCCAAGGATTTCTCAAATTATGATCATTTCCTAAGTGATATTATGCTATATCCAACCTGAAAGTAGACAGTCTCAGGATTTCAGAACTGGTCTTATCTTGTCCTAACTCCAAGGATTTGTCAAATTATGATAATTTCCCAAGTGATATTATGCTATATCCAACCTGAAAGTAGACAGTCTCAGGATTTCAGAACTGGTCTAACTTTCTCTTGGATAGATATTTAAAACATACGCAGTTCCTTTTATAGATTAACTATTACCTCCTTTTGGCACCATAAGCCAGGCAACAAATATGAGTTTTTTGACACAACTTTCCTTGTATTGAGCAGAAAATCATGATCTAGACCTCTATTCCTATATTTTCAGTGTTCCTGAATCCATTTTTAACACAGAAATCCCACTCTGTACAAAAGAAAAAAAACACCAGACATCTAAATAAGTTAAATGCAAAATTTAAGCTCTTTTCAGGAATTTTGGCTCTTCTTGGCTGACCTGTGTTTATAGAACTAAACATCTATCTTGTTTTAATTCAATTGATGCGTTTGTTCTCTATGGCTTAGCAAGTTTTGCAGGTTTAAATAACCTTCAAAGCCAGGAAATGTTTTTAGATTGTAAGAATTTCATTTTATTTTTTGGAGATAATAATGGTTTTAGTGATACAAGTTTTACTAATTAACCCATATCTGGAGAGAAGTGAGGATTCATACATTTCCCAAGGGTATTTGTGTGTAAGTGAATATAATGAATCTATCAGAAATTGAAATTCGGCTCTCGGATTAACAATTTCAAGCCATTATCCATTACCCCCTGCATCTAAGCTTACAGCACCTGTTATTCCTAAGTGATCATCTAGGTACTAACAATGGCTTAATGTTGCTTAACTTTGGTGATTATACAGGAACTTGTGTTTCAATGTGATGTGGCTGAAAGCCTTTCTTGTTTTAATTACAATGTTTCTAATCTTCCTCTTCAGTACAAATAACATTAATAATAGTTCAATAACTGAGCTGAAAATGACCAACAAATGTCCATTTGGCTGCATTGTATGAGAGCCCATTGTACCTACATTATATTTTATAGTCATGTGACATCCTCTTATGCTATGAAAAGTAAAAACAAAATATCCCTCAAAATTAATATTTAAAATACCTAAAATTACCTAATTTAGATTACAGGAATATATTTTTAAAATTTCCAAACAATAAAATCCTATTTGTCTGAATTTCTGGTATCATAATGAGTTATCATAATTTATGATATATATATTTGGACAATTCTCATGTTTATTGTTGTCATAACGATATTGTGCCTTCCAGTCTTACTCAGGCGTAAATTGATTTCACTAACCTACAGGGAATTCTCAAATGATCCCTTTGTTTAATCTACGGGGAGTAGATTCTTCTGATTCCCCTGCTTATGTCCAGGGGGATATCGTCAAGTTTCTTATTTTATTTATCCGTTCAGTTACTGCCCATCTTTTCTACTGAGTGCAACTACACCTGAACAAGGGGTTGAACTCATACGCGACAATAACCTAGTGGATAAAAGCATTGGTTTGTGAATTTGGTGGCATAGTGGTTGAAAGTTCAATCCAGGGGTCAGGCATTGTTTATTTGCCCTCAGTGGAAATGGGTGAGCAATAACTGAATAGTACTAAATAAAATAAAAACTAGATGATTTTGCTAGACACGACCAGTGGAATGAGAACAGTCTACCCCCGTAGATTAAATGAAGAGTTCACTTGAGAATTCCCTATAGGTTACCGAGATTGATATACATCTGAGGGCACAACGGTTGATACGTGGAAACAACAAAAGCAACGATGAAGACAATAATCCAAATATAAATATTGTAAATAATAAAAGCCTTTACAACAACCTCTGATTTTGTCTTAGACTATTCCTTTTTGAGAACTCTCAACAACATTTTCTTGAATTAATATTACTAAGTATGTATATACCAATGGTGGCATTTTAAATATTGATTTCAAGAGAAATCTTTCCTTCGCAATAAAAGGGTTTTTCTCCTGTATGTACTGTCTTGTGCATTGTTGAGGCAGAATTTTGAGAGAAGGCATTTCTGCACACTTTACAACGGAACGGTTTTTCCCCAGTATGTGTCATCATGTCAGTTTTATGGTGACTTCTATTTGAGAAGGCTTTTCCACACACTTCACAAGTAAAAGGTTTTTCTCCTGTGTGTTTTATCATATGGATTTTTAGGTTACTGCTTGTTGAACAAGCTTTGCCACACACTTCACAATGAAAAGGTGTCTCTCCAGTATGGGTTCTCATATGTATCAATAAATAAGAATTTGTATTGCAAGGTTTTCCACACACCTGACAATCATGAGATTTCTGTTCAGCTTGGGTATTTTTCTCTAAACTGTTGTTAATTTCTCCTGGTATTTTTTACCAAAGTTTTTCTCGTGCATCTCCAGGTGGTCAATAAGAAGTGAAAGTTCATAAAATGTTTCCCCACAAGGTCTGTAGTCATAATCTTTTTTCTCAACATCAGAATTCATATTCATCAGCAAACCTCTGCTGTATCTTCTTCATCATCAGTGAACTGCTGCTAGCTTTTGGATTCCTGAAGAAAATAACTTCCCAAAAGAACCTCAAAGCAGCAAATAAAATTTTTTTATTAATTCCTATTAAACAGTTGAAGCAACTTGAAAAAAATGGAGGCAAACTTAGACATTGGTGCCCACAAAAAAAAAGAGTGTCAAAATATCAGCTTTTACATTGACATCCACTATTATTTAACCAATCACAGTTGAGACAAATGTAGGCGTGGCAAACATAGTAGTAGTCACTACACCACTATTATTTTAACAATCTTCACTCCACGGCATTGGCTATTGTTTTAAAAAAATGATGATTAGAGATGGAATAAAGCCTAAACATATTATAAAAGTGAATTTATACATTTTCTTTCTTCTTGAGAACTGACAATAAAAATAATAAACACTATTAGATTGTTTGAATAGTTGGCAAAACATAGGCTAATTGCCAATTGAATCAAACTTTATAAAATGGTAAATAATAAGGATTTCCTTATAGTCGGTTTACATATTTTAATAATTTAATAAATGTTTATAAATTTACAAATAAAAAAATTGTTTTCATATTTATTTCTTTATAAACTGGTAAATGGTAAATATTGCATTAGTTTTTAGAATGTTGTAGATATAAAATTATTCTTGTAAATAAACTAATAATGTTTACTATTTTTGTTGCAAATTCTCAAGAACAAAAAAAAATGTATAATTCTTGATATGTAAAAACATATATTATTTCATTAGTATATATCATATTTAAATGCACTACATCAGGAACCCTAGACAGGTTCCAAACAATTTTCAGATTTGTACTGTACTTAAAACTGAAGCATAATTCAGCTTCTGTGAGCAATACAACTTAGAATTTAAAATGCCATGTCCCTCTGGGACACAGGTAATCATGGCTCTCCACAGCTTCCTCTTCTTTATTATGTTGTGAATTGCTCTGACATCTTAAAACGATTGTGGTGATTTCTTGTTGCTTTATCCATGGTTATGAATTCAGAGTAGTACTTCTTGTAGACTGGTTGCCATCCAAGGCTAGATAGTCCAGTTTACTCTGCTATTTAACCCAAGGGCATCAGTGTGAAAGTGAAGGCAATAGAGTTGACTGGCATTTGAACTCAGCTTGCTGACTCCACTTCCTGTGTCAATAACCATTACAATACTCACGCCTCCATTTAAAAACTTGCTCTCACCTCATATTCTGAGTACATGCTTTTACCATAAATAAAATGTAATTCGACTTCTATGACAACTTTTAATAGAGATTATGTCATTATTATATATATATTAGGAGGCATAGTGGAGTAAAAGATAGCGGCTTGGATTGAGAAATTGGGAAGCTGAGTTTCAAATTCCACTTGAATCCATTACATTCACTTATGTGCTATTACCCTTCGGAAAGGAATGAATCCTCTTCTTCTCCCACCAGCTATGGGTAAATAGCAGGACAGTCCATGTTCTATAGACTTGGATGGCAACTGGTCTACCACAGAAAGAACTGGCAACCTACTGTGGCAAAATATCTACCTCGTCAATCATGAATCAAAAGATACATGATCGCCTATGTGTGTATCATGCATGGCACATAACTGACAATATTCAGTCACCCCTCCCACGAGGGCGTCATGTGGCACAAGGCCTTTTTAACGTGGGATCTCCGAGCCCGTGGGCTCAGCCAAAGATATGCCTATTGAACTCGTATAAATGTGTTCAGGGCCGGTTTACCTCCCCGAAAGAGACTCCGCCCTTCAGCATAGCCTCCTTCGGGTTCCTCCTGTCCGAAGGCAGAGAGTTTCACCGAACAGTCGCTCAAGAGTTGAGCGACTGACTCATGGCACATAACTGACTGATATATATATATATATTATGGTCTGGTTCGTTGTACCACGGTGATAGTCCAAGGTAGAACCAATAAAGAAGAACTCGAACACGGATATGGAATAACACAGATATATTACAAACAGGAATATATACAGAGAAGTAGAAAGTGTTAGTACGAACAATCAGGTTTAGTAGGGAGAACATTGTAGTCTTGACCAGTATCACTATTCCAATGTCTTGTAGTAATTGTCTGAACGCGACTCTGTTTCAGATTGCCTCTGACTCGACTCTTGACTGACTCACTCTGACTGACAGACTCTTGATGGATTTCTGACGGACCTCACTCCAGACTTCAGACTGAACTCCCTGCTTCCTCTTGAGGTGCAGTATTTATTACGTATGGAATCGTCCATTATGTTATATGTTATTATGGGTAAGGTCCCATAACAATATATATATATATATATATATATATATAATGGATTTCATTTTAATCCAACATTTTCATTACTTCAAGCATTATTATAAAGGATACACAGATTTGAAACAGACTCCCCCATTTTTATTTTCCTAGGACCTTGTAGTTGAGTAGTAAAGCACACTGGATCAAAAGGTGGTTTCTCCTACAAAGGGGGATGTAAGTTCAATTCCTGTTGGAGAGCACATTTTCTTTATTAAGATTTCTCAAATATACAGGCTGATAGACATAATACGCCATTTAAAGTAAAAGTAAAAATTGTGCATCTATTTCAAAAACGAGTATCCATTATAATAATGTTTGAAGAAATAATATATAATTTCTAAAGAATTAATGTACTTATTTTCAATCCTACATTTAAATTATGTTTGATATAATAAAAAATATATATTTTTAACATACGAATAATTATTAATATATTTATTAATTAAAATATATCTATTAACATTATTCCGATTACATGGTTTTGCCATAAACAAAACCTAATTCAGTTTTCGTGACAACTTTTAATGGAGATTATGCCATTTATATATATATATATATATATATATATATATATATATATATATAGATATATATATATATATATATAAGGGGATTTCATTTTAATCCAACATTTTCATTACTTCAAGCATTATTATAAAGGATACACAGATTTGAAACAGACTCCCCCATTTTTATTTTCAAAGGGGCTTGTAGTTGAGTGGTAAAGTACACTGGATCAAAAGGTGGTTTTTTCTTGATTAGAGATGTGTAAAAATTCACCTTTCACTCTGCCGGGTGTTGATGGCCTAGGGCTTAGAATATCCGACTGATACCAAATCAGTTGGGTTTCGGTCCCGGCCTGAAGCGATTGGATGTCTAGCTACACTGATGAGCTGTGCCGGATGTCTAGCCACACGGAAGAGCTGTGAAACAGCGAAACAGTCTGTCTGTGGATGACTTTATTTATATATATATATATATTAAAATATATTAATCATTATATTATTATTATTATTATTGTCAGACAGCTTCTTCCATTGGGAAATGGACTCCCCAGAAGATGCTTCCCTGATAACTCCAAATCTGGGTGTCTTCAAGTTCAGGGTCAACCCTTATTTATTCTACATATCCTCATAATATGTACCCCATGCTCCCTCCTTGTACGTCTTTACAACTTCATTTTGTAACACTCTTTCTTGAGTGGCTCTTGAGTGAACAATTGTAATATCGCCTTGATTTCAGATTTTTCTTTCTGGATTTCATTTCTACTTTGTGACAAACAACTTTTCAAATTCAAAGGAAGGAAAATTCAACATTTTTTTTTTATTACAGTTTTAAATTTTTTATTTTTAAAAATCCTTTGGGGCACCCAGTAATTTTCCGAGTAATTTATCATGTTTGGTACAAGGCAATAAGAAAGAGGGATGTGTGTGAGGATCAAAACTCACTACTCCGTAGTAATAGTCTACCGAAGCAATCACCAGGAATAATTTATTGCTTTGCCCTTAATTATCTTACAGGAATAGCGAAAGATGGCTCCCAGAAAGTAAGCAAAGTATTAAGCGATAGGAAGAAGTCATTAGAAACAAGGTGTTGAACTTCTGTCACATGCATTTTCCAATAGGGCAGTGAATATTGAACAATCTCAAACGAAGAAGAAAGTTGAAGTGACAGAGATGAGGCTTACAGGAAATTCAAGATTAATTTTTATGTGGAGGCTCTTTTAGATTAACATATACTCAAGTATAGTGGGAGTTTTTATGATCAGTTTCTTTTATGCAAAACATAGGGGGTCGGACTATACACATTTCATTTTTTTTTTTTTTTTTTTTTGAAGAGATCAAACATCACATGCTTCTGGTGACCAGTTGCACTATACACGAGTCATTTTTTTGAAGAGGTTAAAAATCACGCATTTATGGTGACCAGTGCACTATACACGGGTCATTTTTTTGAAGAGTTTAAAAATCACTCATTTTTAGCGACCAGTTGCACTATACACGGGTCGTTTTTTTGAAGAGGTTAAAAATGACACATTTATGGCGACCAGTTGCACTATCCATGGTTCATTTTTTTTTGAAGTGGTTAAAAATCACACATTTACGGTGACACTATACACGGGTCAATTTTTTGAAGATGTTGAAAATCACGCATTTACATGCGACCAGTTGCACTATACATGGGACATTTTTTTTAAAGAGGTTAAAAATTATGCATTTATGTCAACTAGTTGCAATATACATGGGTCATTTTTTTGAAGAGGTTAAAAATCACACATTTATGACGACCAGTTGCACTATAAACTGGTCATTTTTTTAAAAAAGGTTAAAAATCACGCATTTACGGTGACACTATACATGGGTCATTTTTTTGCAGAGGTTAAAAATCACACAGTACCGGTGACACTATACACGGGTAATTTTTTGAAGAGGTTAAAAAGCATAGACTTACGGTGACCGTTTGCACTATATATGTGCAATATTTTTGAAGAGGTTAAAAATGATGCATTTATGGCAACCAGTTGCACTATACATGGGCCATATTTTATTTTAATGGTTAAAAATCACACATTTATGGTAACACTATACACGGGTCGTTTTTTTGAAGAGGTTAAAAATGACACTTTTATGGCAACCAGTTGCACTATACATGGGTCATTTTTTTAAAGAGGTTAAAAATTATGCATTTATGTCAACTAGTTGCACTATACATGGGTCATTTTTTTGAAGAGGTTAAAAATCACACATTTATGGCGACAAGTTGCGCTGTACATGGGTCATTTTTTTTTTGAAGTGGTTAAAAATCACACATTTATGGTGACCAGTTGCACTATACACAGGTCATTTTTTTGAAGTGGTTAAAAATCACGCATTTACAGTGACCAGTTGCACTATACACAGGTAATATTTTTTTGGAGTGGTTAAAATTCAGGGGTCTCACTATACATGCAGTCTGTTTGAACTTTGTCAAGGCTGGAAAGTGGGGTTGCACAAATCAAGCCCAGACATGGCAGCTATGTCTGATTTTGGTCTATTTTGATTCTTGTAATGATAAAGTCTGGCGTAATCAATCCTGACTAGGTATCTCGACATCAATCACTTTCTCGGTGACCTTGACATGGCTTCCCTATCTTTTTCTACAAATAGTGTCATGGCATCTACTGTGACAATCATTTTTTTCCCCCCCTGGTCCCCTGATGACATGAATTTAAGCGTGCTACTATATTGCCGTCTAGATCCCATTTGTTTACTGTTGAAATAACTAAATACAACCACCACTTCTACTCCAACAGTTTCTTTTCTCGTACTTCCCACCTGTGGAATTCCTTCCTGTTTCCCTTATAATTCAGTCAGTTATATGCCATGTGTGATACGCGCTTCGGCGATCATGTATCTTTCGATACATGACTGACGAGGCAGATTTTTACCTGCAGTAGGTTGCTATTTCTTTCTGCAGTAGACCAGTTGCCATCCAAGGCGATAGAACCCAGCCTGTCCTGCTATTTACCCATATTAGAATAATCCGGGACCTACACTGGCAGCAAACTGCCTGCATAGGGACAGAAAATGAGCTCAGGAGATATACAAAAATAGAAAAGGGTTTTAAGACAAGGGTGTGTCGTTTCGCCAGACTTATTCAACCTATACAGCAAGGTGATTCAAAGAGTTAGTTCTAACAGGATTCATTATTGGTTGCAGAATAGCAGAAGATATTTATAGACTTCCAGAGAATTAAACTTCTTCACATTAAGAAGATTTGGTAGGGGTCAAAATAAGTGGCTATCCAAAGGTGTAACATAAAGTAAGTACAATGGCTGCTGTAGGACACCAGTAACAGACCGTACTGGGTATGACAATAATCTACCTCTGCAGCGTCCTGGTAAACTATGTCCAACAGCAAGGCCTCTGATCAGGAAGTTTTGAGAAATGTGGAACCACCTCTTAATTGCTGGTATTTCCAGATCCACCCTGACCTGGGGTGGTAGCACCTGTTAGGGTCCCAGCTATGAGTACATAGTTAACCCCTAAACTGGGGTCAAAACACTATGAAAGTGTAAAAATAGGTTTCAATACCAGCAATACATTTTTGAAGAAAATAAATATTATCAACAATGCATTTCTGTAGGAAAAAACATATTACCAGCAATAAAAATGTTGTCAGCATTAAATAACCCATTGAGTTTGATCTGCTGTAAAAACAAAACAAACCAAATATATACTGAGAGAGAGAGAGAGAGAGATAAAAAATATTACCAGCAATAAAAAATCTTGTCAGCATCAAATAACCCATTGAGGTTGATAAGCCGTAAAACAAACCAAACTTAACCAAACCTGTAACAGAACTTCTGGCTGATGAACTGGTCTAAGTGTTTTTTACATCTCTCTAAACAATTGAAGTTTTTCCCATTAAGAGAATTCTGCAGGTGTCAAAATAAGTGGTAATCCAGAGGTGAAAGGTCAAGCGAGTATAGTGGGTATTATAGGACATACCAACCAAGCTGCCAGGTCTGCAAAAAGATGTTGGGTCTAGCATTGACCTTCCTGAAAAATAGCATCCATTGAATAGGCCAATTCCAAATGATTTCATCAGTCGCTGCCTCTATTCATTCCAATTGGGAACCATACATGTCTGAATTAAATGCCTGATCTCAACAGATACGCAGACTCACTCTATCCAGATGCACACTGGCGATTTGATTCCGTTTCTACCCTTTACAAAATTTTTTTTTTTTGAGATAATAATGATTTAGTGATACAAGTCTTATTAATTATGAATGTAAATTTTAAAAGTGTGAAACATTTCTATATATAATTATTCAATTTTGCTGATATGGAAATAATTTTATTGTTCACCTTATTGCTAAAAGTTAGAATTGAAAATAAATTTTTAAAAAATGCAAGTTAAAACAAGAAATTAAATTGATAGATTAAAATGTAACAGACTGAGAAAATGATTGTTTTGAAAGAAATGCTTGTAGCTATTTCTAAGTGAATTTCAAATAAAATATTCAGATATTTGCACATAGATTGCTTCAGCTACATATAAGGTCTGATCAAAAAGTATCTGTCGCTGTGGTAACAGAGCTAAAGTACGCAAATAGAAGCTGTTTGGCACAGATTGACCTTGAACTCTGTCATGCATACACACTGTTATAATGTTCTTTCTCACTTCTGTTGTTTATAGCAGAGCTTAAAAGGAAAGTGTGTAGAGTGTGGTTGTCTCACCACATCACAGAATTTCCATCAGTGACCACGGTGTTAAGAGAGTGTATTTTTTATGAATGAAACTTCACCAAGTTCTTTGTTATTTGATGTGGTTGGATGACCTTACAAGTGGAGGTCTTTCATCTGGGTATTCATATTCATTGATTGGCACCAAGATTAAGTGAGTTGGCTGGCAAAATCAGTTGTTGCAGAAATCTGCTTCAGAGCAGTCTGTTTACTACCATTTGCTGATCTGAAATGTAAACTATACCACAAAAACCCAGCAACTCCTGAGTTATTTTGAAGTATTTTTAACTTCTTACAGGTAAGCCTTTGTTTTTTTCCTTCTTAGCCATTGATTATAATCACTAAAATTATAATAAAAACCATTTGTTTTCTTTACTATAAAACTTAATTGGTCATCTTGTTATTCCCCTTACATCTGATTTCTTTTGTCACACATATGACACATGGCTTGTGCAATAGTTTGGGGTCAAGTACAACATTCCCCAGGTCCAACAACCACCATAAATCCCACCTGAAAGGAACAAAATTTTGAGGATTCTGAGGAAATACAAAAGAATGTGACAAAATTATATTAATCTCCACATTGATGCAAGTTTGAAATTTTATATTATCTCCCTTCCACTTGTTTAGTTGTTAGATTTAATTTGTTATAACAATAACAAATATGTATTCAACCAAGAAATTTATCTGATATGTTAACAAAAAACAAGATAAATGAACAGTTTTCAAAATACATAGAAAAATAAAGTCATAGAAATTTGCTTGGAAGTTTTAGTTTTTCCTTCTGCTTTTGCTGTTAGGTGTTGTGGAGAGACACAATCGTCTGTCAGTGGCAAGGCAAGTGACCTGGAGGAGAGATACCTCATGGGCTCTGAGTATTTACCACTGAGTCACTCTCCAGTGTCTCCTTGCCTCTCACTTTCCAGCCAGAATACCTGAGGGTGTATGCTCATAGGGTTGATTGGTTGATAGGCATACGAGTGATCATCAATGTGTTGTATTATTGTTATTGCTCCTAACATATCTCTTATTGCCTCATTCCTGGTCTTGTTCATTGCTTTCCTCAGGCATTTCATCTCACAAGTGATTACTTGGAAGTAAGATCATAAACTTAATGATTAACCAAATTTTGTAAAATATGTCTTAGTTTTCACTTAAAGTATAAATAAAATAATAGAGTTACACCAAATTGGATAAAGTTTGAGGCTTCAAAATAAGAATACGTTACAAGAGATTAAATGTCAAATTGATTTGTTTTCTAGTTTTCTTTTTATAGCACCTGTCCTGATGCTTTTTGATCAGATCTCATTTTATTCCACTACTTTTGGTCATTTTAGAAGCAGCATCATGATTTCATTCTCTCAGAACTTCAAGAGAATTCAAGTTCTTCGAAGAACTTTGTAGTAATTGAAATAAGTGATAATACAAAGCTACAATGTAACGTGAATACAGTGCGTGTAGTAGTATTTTAGTTGGTGGAGGTTATCTTAGGACAATGTCTACTCCCATCATATGTCGATACCGTTTTTGTGTATTAGCCTTGTGTAAGGAGTAAAAGAAAATGCACAGAGTGTTAATATATACAAAATAAAATTTTATATACCACAATATACTTATACAAAAGGATAAAGTGAAAGTTGAAAGCTCAAGAGTTCAAATGTAAATGTCTTGGCATATACAAGAGAGAAAGAGAGAGTTTGGGAGAATGTAAGCTTTACTTAAGAAACAGATGTATCTTAGTGCCTCAAGGGTAGAAAAGGACAAAACAGTATCATGAGTTGTATGATTTTTACATTCCACCTTTAATTAAATTGTTGATAATTTTTTAACAGTGTTGTTTCTTCTATTGGAACATTTGCATCTTTTTCAGTAAAATTATCCAACATTGAAGAAACAGTATGATTAAAACCTTGCCCAAATCAACAAAGTCACAGCCTGTTATATTCTCACAGGTACACAACGAACAGAAATTAATCTGTGATATTGATTACCTTGAAAGCAAGCCACCTTCACTGAAGTGTTAACCCCGCTTCAGTATGATATTCAAAACCAAGACAGGGGTGTTGTATTTGATGACCAGCACAAGTATGGGTTATGTCTGGTAGTTACAACAAATGGCTGGGTTGTACTAAGAGAAATACAGTTAACGATTTTTATCTTACTCATCAATGACACACCATGCAAACATATTGCTCATGTCCACTGTGTATTGTATACAAAATATACAAGTCCCATGAATTTTGATAAACATCAGGTGTGTATAAACCAATGCTGACGCTTCAAATATCTATTCCGAGAAAATGTTTCCCCACAGATTTCACAGTGAAAAGGTTTTTCCCTGTATGAGTTGTAATGTGCATTTTTATGTCAAAGTTTCAAATTAAGACAGAACTGCTAGAAAAAGGTATCCTGCAAATTTAGTCAGTGGAAAGTTCTCCTCTATGAGTTCTCATGTGGTTTTTCATTGCATGACTTTTAGAGAAAGCTTTGCCACACACTTCACACTGAAAATGTTTTTCTCCAGTGTATGTTTTCATATGAGTATTTAAACCAGAAAAATAAGAGAAAGTCTTGCCACACACTTCATAAAAAAAAAGGCTTTTCCCCAGTGTGCATTGTCATGTGGACATTCAAATTACTGCTGGTGGAAAAACTTTTCCACATAAAAAAAGCCTTGTACCAAATGGGAGGCTTAATAAATACTGGAGCATAGATATCTGTGCCCTGTAAAATTATACATATATATATATATATATATATATATATATATATATATATATATATTGTTATAACCTAGAAGCGGTTACTGAATGAGGAATACCTAAAACTGAGGTTGGAAATGAAATGGTAACCTTTCGAACAGCAATAAAATACGATACTCGCCAGTGCCACGAAGTAGGTAAACCACTGCTAGCGGTGGATTACTCATACAGCATATTAACTCCACTTACAATAGTGTCCAACGTATTTATGAAGATTGAGACTAAACCATTACTGTTCATAGGTAAGGTATATAACAACATATATTAGTTTTTGCACGTCAATAGCAGTGTAAACAGTGGATTAAAGGGAAATGTTCTCCCCTCTGAAAATTGAGTGCCACATACAGCAAAAATAACACAGAAAAAAATGATGGAACTTGGCTGCTCTGTTCTATTCAACCCGCCATATTTACCTGACTTTGCACCAACCAATTACCTTTTTCAATCGCTGTAAAAGACTTTGATGAAGACTTTCTCTAGCGAAAAACCAGAGTTTGTTGAAATCTTTTTCACATGAAAAGCTAAAAAATTTTATTAAAAAGGTACCTTAGGGAAATCTATGACAAAAAGGAAAAGGTTTTTCGTGTGACACGTTTTGTTCTTTAGGACGTCCTTGGATTAAAGTGAGGTTTATGTTGATGCAACTACACATGAATATGAAGGAGAGGTGCCACTGAAAAATGTTAATTTAAAATTATTTTTTAAAAAGGTATCGAAAAAGCTGCATGATAAGTGACAACAAGTCATTGCAAATAATGATGAATATATAACATCGGGGAACACGTATCTTATTGAATCATATCTGACTCTTGATTCTCAGTAATTTGGCTGCACTGTATATGAATTTCAACTCTGTTCTCCAGTTTAATGCAAAAATAAGCTAAGAAAGCTTTTGTTATGAAGTCAGTTATATTTGCTCGTTGATGTGGAAGTGTAAAATTTCCACAAAAGGAATCAGTATTGTTTTTACATTTGAACTTTCTACACACATTATTTAGACTATTGTCCTCATTTTTGTTGCCATATTTATTACAATGTTTCGGCCGTTGTACACTCTGGCCTTCTTCAGGTGGTTGAAATGTATTTTGCACACTGGGGTAAACTGTTCTAGTTCCACGTGGCATGTTTAATGGATGCCAGTTAACACTTATGAGGACAATAGTCCGAATAATGTAAATAGTGTATATAATACTTCATCTCAGAAATATAGAGAGATATTGAACTTTTTTAGTTTCTAACATAATACTTGATTGTTCTACCAATTTGTAAATGTATTTCAAGCTCGTAATTCATATAAATTTACGAAAATCTGAAATATAAATACTAAAAATTGGTTTAAATAGGAACATATTATGAAATAGGTAATTACAATCTATGAAATTAAACTAGAAACAAGGAGTAGGTACAATAGAAATTATGTCAAAATCACTCACTAAATCATATGCTAATTCAAAATTGTAAATGCCCAAACTGATTCAATTGGCTGATTAACTCTAGAAACTAGTTGCTTTTATATACTTTAGTTGTCCATCTAGAATATTCTACAGAAAACAGGAAGGCACAAGAAAATTCTATATTTTCAAATTAATTTAATATTAAAATGGGTTAAAAATGACAAAATTAAAAATATTTTAGTGTGTTACATATAGAATTATACATAATAAGGTTGTTACTTTTTGTTGTGGCTTTTATTATTTGTGTTATATTTTTTGTGCAGCTCTGATTTTAACGTTATTTTTGTTGAATATTTTTGCTAATTGGTTTGTTTCAAGGAAGTGTTTTTCTATTAAGTTTAGGAATGTCCTTCCTATGTTTGTTTTGATGTTTTTTTTGTATGGTGGGTTAAACTGGATAACATTTCTTCTTTTGTTTTTGTGTTTCAGTTGTGGAGGTATGTATTGTAGTGGTTGTGTGTATCCACTTTTTTTTAGTGCTTCATCCTACGGCATTTTCTTGTTATATTTACCAAAATAGGCGCCAAAATCAAAAACGATGTGCATATGCAAAATTAAAAATATAAAATTGTGACAATTTACCCATTCATTCATTTTATTAATGAAGACCAAATAGTAAATCAGTTTCTTTTTTGTAAAGAATTAAGTGTGACTACAAAAGGTGAGGACGGTTTTAACATTCTGAATAACTATCTTGATAAATAGCAGTTATCATGGATGTTGTGTGTAGGCATTTGTACAGATGGAGCCCCTTCTATGGTAGGGTTGTATGTTTCACCTTTTGTAAAAAAAAAACAAAATGAGAATGTTATTGTAACTCACTGCTTTCTTCATAGGGAGGCCTTGATGGCAAAAACATTGAAGAAAAATTAACTGTGCAGATGTTAAATTTTATTAAAACAAGACTTGTCAAATTGTGTTTATTTGAACAACAAAATGGATCTCAACACAGACGGTTGCTTTTACACGCCGGGGTGAGGTTGGCTGTCAAAGGGGAAAATACTTACTTGTGTACATGAGTTATGACAACAAGAATTTATTGTGTTTTTTGAAGAAATGAAACAATTACATTATAGCAACCTCTTTCGGTGTGAATTTTGGATTGCCAGGTTCCCAGGATTTGACCAATATGTCACCAGCTCAATATTTTGAATACTAGCATGCAAGGGACAGAAGAAAATATTCTTACATCCAATGATAAAGTGAAAAGCATTTCAGAGAAAACTACAGATTTGGAAAAGAAAAGCTGTTGAAGGTAATTTGAAAATACTTTCATTGGTAACACTTGCATAAATGAAATACTTCCAATAATTGTTGAATATTTAAACAAGTTAGGAGGAAAAACTGAGTTCTTATTTTCCATCACTTAACACCAAGCAATACAATTATTAGAAACCCATTCAGGGAAATTTCAAGTGATTTTGGTTTAACATTAACCGAAGAAGAACTGGCAGCTATATCCACTGATTGTGGGTTGATGATTAAACATAATTGTCTCATGACACTTTTTGGATTCCTATAAAAGATTATATGTCAATATCTAAAAGACCTCGATTTTACTACATTTGGAAACATCATATTTATGTGAATTAGGCTTTTCTGCTCTCACTATAATTAAATGCAAAAAGGAACTCTTCAATGTATTGATGAGGAAAAAGTTTGCCTATGAAGTATATGCCCAAATATTGAAGAAATTGCTAAGACTCATCAGGCTCATGTTTCTAATAAACACAAGAATGAATAAACTTAAGCTATGTTTCATTTTATAGTTTTTATTGCATTATTTGTTTTCTGCAATTTGTATATAGCGCACCTACAATTTATTGGTAGGATTTCAAGGGTGCCTAGACTTCAAAAAGTTTGAGAACCACTGGTTAAAAGTACCTCCACTAAAAACGCAATATGTAACTTTTAAAATTAATTTTTAAAAATGAAAAATTTTTCTTGAAGCTTTTATTTTAGTTTTAATTTCAGGCTATTAGATTAATTTAATATTTCCAATAAGCAAAATACTTTGCTGTATTTCAAAATCTAATTTAAATTGACTGGGAAGAGTTTTTTTTTTGGTACAATACGTGAGAGGGTTCATTTTTAGTTGTTGAATATATTTAGTATATTTTATTTTTGGAAGATTTTTTAATAAAATCTACTTTTCTGAAACTTTATTTGAGGAATTTTAGCAGATTTAAAGTATAATTAATCTTATTTGAAAGAAATATTATTTACTTTAAGCGCAAAAATGCATTTTTTTTTATACTGACAATAGCTTTATTGACATGTCAACAGCTTGGTGACAGGTCTAATGTTCTATGTAGACTTTATATGTAAAAAATAATTTGAGAAAACAATGTGAATGCTTTTTTCATACAATTTTTAAGTACGCCGTAATCTAATGTTTTATTAAATTTTAAAAATATTACCTTTAATTTTACTATAGTAATCACGCTTTTTTTAATATTCCGATGTCATGCCATGTATGATTGGCTGTGCTTATAAAAATGGATATGTTTATACACATACAAAAAATTTTAAATTCTTTTAAAAATATTGGTGCTTGATGATTAGTGTTAAGCTTTTCCATTTATGATTAGGAAATAAAGTTTTCACTTAATAATAATATCATCTAAAACGTTGAAATTAATACAAAATCTTTGGAGGTACCTATATAAAAGAGTAATGTTTTAATTAAAAACAAATCAATCAAGACAGTGAAATGTCAGTATTTGTGTCATAAACGAATAAGCAGTTAGTTTTGGTTTGGTTTGTGATGTTTTATAACATATCAACCACAATGGGATTTGTACTGCTGACAAAATTTTTGTTGCAAATAAAAAATTTTTTTTTCTTTTAAAAATGTATTGCTGTTAATAGTTTTTTTCTTCAAAAATTTATTTATTTATGGGTAATAATCTTTATACTAAGTATTTGCAGTATTAAAACCTATTTTTACACTTTCACAGTGTTTTTGTCCCAGTTTTGGAGTTAACTATTTGCCCATAGCTGGGATCCTAACACCTGGGAAGACCAGCAATTAAGAGGTGATTCCACGCTCCTCAACACCTCCTGATCAGAGGCCTTGCTGCTGGATGTAGTTTATCGTCACACCCAGGACGGTAATAAGCAGTTAGTACTACTTTCAAATCAGTGTAAGTATTTACTATCATACAAGATATGTTTTATGATGTGTTGTAGTATACTGCAGAGTAATTAAAAACAAAATAGAACCAGCAATAAGTAATTGCCCTCAGCATTTTTATAATCATTTACTTCCTGTAAATGGCAATCTTCTATTTTTCCTAAAATGGCCCATCACAGCCAGGCATCAACGCTATATCAAATGCAGCAGTGAAAGTATTAAAGGGAGAAAATTACTTTTTGGTATAACATTTATTTGTACTGGCACACTTATTTTATAAGCCAAAAAATTCCCACTAGCATTATGATTCTAGATGGCGCTTGTGTTTTATACAAAAGAATGCTGCTTTAAGACCATCATTGCAAGCTGGTTTTTATTTGTTATTTATTAAAAACAAAATCACAATATTCTCAGAAATGCATTGAATCAAAATTAAGTATGTATCACCCATATGTGACTTTTCAAATACCTCTTTCGAGAGAAAGCTTCTCCACACACCTGACAGGAAAAAGGTTTCTCTCCTGTATGTGTTGTCATGTGCATTTTCAAGCAAGTATTTCGAGAAAATTCCTTTCCACAAACTTCACAATGAAAAGGTTTTATCCCTGTATGGATTATCATGTGAGTTTTTAGATAAGCACTCTGAGAGAAAGCTTTTCCACATACTTCACAATAACATTTCTCTTCTGTATGCAACTTCATGTGGTGTTTCAAGGTAGATTTGTAAGAAAAATCATTTCCACATACTTCACAATGAAAAGTTTTTTCCACTGAATCTGTTATCACATGGGTTTTCAGGGCAGTATTATTGGAGAGTGTTTTTCTATCTACTTCACAATGAGAAGGTATTTCCCTTGTATGTTTTTTCATGTGAATTTTTAAAGCACAGTTGCTGGAGTATGCTTTTGAACAGACTTCACATTGGAAATTTCTTTCTCCAGTATGTGTTATCATATGGGTTTTCAGGCCACTATCATAGGAGAATGTTTTTCCACACACTTCACAGTGAAAAGGTTTTTCACCTGTATGCTTACTCATGTGGATTTTTAACTTACCACTCTGAGAGAATGCTTTTCCACATACTTGACATTGATTACATTTCTCTTCTGTATGCATCAGCATGTGGCGTTTCAAGGTAGATTTGTAAGAAAAATCTTTTCCACATACTTCACAATGAAAAGGTTTTTCCACTGTATCTGTTATCACATGGGTTTTCAGGGCAGTATTATAGGAGAGTGTTTTTCTATCAACTTCACAATGAGGTGTTTCTCTTGTATGTTTTTCCATATGAGTTTTTAAAGCATAGTTGCTAGAGTATGCTTTTGAACAGACTTCACATTGGAAATTACTTTCTCCAGTACGTGTTATCATATGGGTTTTCAGGGCACTATTTTTGGAGAATGTTTTTCCACCCACTTCACAGGGAAAAGGTTTTTTAACTGTATGCTTTCTCATATGGACTTTTAGGTTAACTTGTGTTGAACAAGCTTTGCCACATACTTCACAACAAAAAGGTTTTTCTCCAGTATGTGTTCTCAAGTGTATTACTAAGTAAGAATTATCTCTGAAAGTTTTTCCACACACATCACAATTATGAGATTTTTGTTCAGTATTCAATATAATATGGTTTTCTGAATTATCTTCCCTTGACAAATTTTCTTCAGATATTTTTTCCTGGAAATCCTTATGAGTCTTCAGGTGCTCAATAAGAACTGAATCTTCAGTAAATGATTTGTCACACATTTCACATTTGTGCTGTCCATCTTTTTCTTTGGAATCCATGTTTCTTTGCTTTTTCTACAATGTCCTTTCCCCAAACAGCAAGTTCAGTCTGGAATATGAAAGTAGCAAACTTGAATATTATTCTCTTTATCGCAGGGAAAAGCAGCAAGAAACATTTGTAGTTCTATCAGAAAAGTTATTAACTATAAAAATATACCAGTTTCATTCAATAAAAATAGACATGATTTTTGTTTATAAGTGAATGCACTAAAAAAAAAGTAAGAAAGGAAAACAAAATTATATAATAAGATTATAATATAGATAATATAATTTACATAATTCATATAATACAGGTGAACAAAAGATGTTTTTTTATAGGATGGTTTGGTTAATTTTGAATAATTTTTGAGTTTGGATAATTCATTATGCACAAACACTGAAAGAAGTTACATCATCATGGTTGCTGCTCTGCAAGTGGGTCTTAGAATACACCAATTCCATCTGCAGGAAGCCACCTTCTTGGTGGAAACTCTGACAAAAAGCCACCTTCTGGCAGATACTAAAACTGAATCAATGTCTACCTTTTTTACTCGTGTAAACCAGAACGATGTCTGCATTTTTCACTCTTATTAGCATAAAACAGAACCCATGTTTTCTTTTTAATCTAGTATAAACTGGACCTATATCTAGCTGTTTAACACTTATTAGTGTAAAACTGGATCCATGTCTTCCTTTTTGAC
Source organism: Acanthosepion lycidas (assembly GCA_963932145.1). Classification (NCBI taxonomy): domain Eukaryota; kingdom Metazoa; phylum Mollusca; class Cephalopoda; order Sepiida; family Sepiidae; genus Acanthosepion; species Acanthosepion lycidas. Next base: position 93,973,447 of record OZ010575.1, read on the forward strand.
TCTAGTGTAAACTGGGCGTCTGCCTATTGGATCTCAATTTCATGCCAGATCTCAAGTGAAATATATGTATATATATATATATATACACACACACACACACAATCCATTGGTAAAGATCTTGGGAAATGGTTGACTCATTCTAATGTTTTGGTAATTACCTGAATCCTTCCACTATGCTTTTATCTTTACAAGAGTTAGATTAGAGCAAAAATGAATGACTTATAATGTTGCAAGCCTATCACTATTTCCATGCTGAATGTTTGAACTCTGTTATTTAGTTACACCAGTTCAAACATTTACAGCGAGGACATATCATGCTATGCAGACATAGTCAAGTCAACTGTGTTTTCTCCTTATTCCTTTTGTAAGACAACTTTTTAACAAGAACTGTTACTTTGTAGAACAGGCTCATCCCATTGTTGTTCAGAGAGGCAACAATCTTAACTTCTTCAAGTAAATGGGTCAATCATTATCTATCCTCTTATCCTCAGAATCTTTATTTCTTACTGTCTTCTCTTACAGTACAGAAGAAAATGATCTTAAAGGCCAAAGGGTTCTTGAAGAACTGCTAATTTTTCTGCCATGGGATAGTGATAAACTGACCTTGGGATGGCTGCGAGTGAGTGAACTTTTTGCAAAATTCTATTTGTCCTTTCACACTTACATTCATTTCCCACACCTTATTCAGTAAAACTCTACCTTGAGTGACACTTGAGACATGTATTGGTTGAACTTTATAAAAAAATTGTCTAGCTCTTTAAATCTGTTTTAAATTAGACCAATGCTTACTTATGTATTGTGATTTTTGTCCTATAAAACTCTAACCAAAGATGAGAATATCAATAAACCTGCTTCACTTCAGACAACAGCTTATAGAAAACGATCAGAATGCAAAAAGAAATTTTAATTCTTAGACCACAGTGTAAAATAGAAGTGTATATATATATATATATATACAAAATCCATTGACACCAATAGATATATACTGATTCAGTGTAAGAGCTAACCAATATTACATAGATAAATTCGCTGATACAAGATTTCTAACATAGCAGAATGTGAAAAATCTATCCCCATTGACTAAATAAAGTGTTTAGTTTGAAACATGCTGAAAGATTATGAAATATAGATACCTGAAGCTTATAACCAAAATGTAACAATAACAACCAAGATGAGGACACTAGTATGAATACATTAGTGTATCAATAACTGATTCTGGGGAAAAGGGAATCTTCTGACAAATTTGGAACAAGTCATGATGTAATAAAGCTAAAAAACTCACCTTTCCGAAAAAAAAAAAAAAAAGGTTAGAGTTTCTTTTATTTAGGTACCACCATGAAAACATTAAAAAATCAGCATACCATGATGAAAACATGCTTCAAACATATTTTATCATCAAAACCGTTGTTATTATTAAGTGGAACGATCAAGGTATTTGAATATTTAATTAAATTTTTACTCCTTTTTAGAACATTTGAAATTTTGATTAAAAAAAACTTTTTTTTTTTGTGGCAGCCGTTGTACTAATTTTTAGCATAGGAAATTTTTGCCTCTTTTTTGTGATGTCAAACACATTCATTTGGAAATTCTTGTAAAAATCAAATAATTGTCAGATTTTAAATTTTCAGGACTTCACAAAATTAATGAAATTATTTTTTTTAATTTTTTATTAAAAAATCTTGATAAAAAGTTGTTTTTTATGTTTCAGCCCCTAACTTAGTTTTATGAAAACTTGAGAAATTTGAGATAATTTTTAGTGACTACATTAGTTAAAAGCAGAATTCTATGAAGAATTTAAGAATTTTTTTGCAAAATCAAACCTAGTCTTACTGAAAATCTGTTCAAAATTGAAAATAAAAAATGCAATAAAACTAAGACATTATTTAATTACACAAGCTTTTAATTGCTTTTATGAATAATATATATAGTGAAGACAACATTGTCAGAAGCAAAAAGATTTTCAATGAAAAATGCTTTTTACAAGATTTGTTTACATTTTTTTACAATTTTAAATTGAATAATTTATAAAGTTTTTAAATCTTTTAAAATTCATTTTCATTGAGATAATAGCAATATTTCCTAAGAATTAAGTAAAACTATATTTACTAATTATATGATTAAAACTTCTTTCAATCTGAAGACTCCCAATATTTTTAAAAGAATTTCGATTTGTTTTTGTATGTGTGATTATGTGCAGAATTTCTGAGGTATGGATGTACAAACCAACAAATCTATACATTATTTACATTATTCGGAATATTGTCCTCATCTTTGTCACCATATTTATCACAATGTTCCGGCCTTCTTCAGGTGGATGGAATGTCGAATTGAACCCTTTATTTCACTCACTGGGGTAGACTGTTCTCACTCCACGTGCCATGTTTGATGGATGTCAGTTATCAGTTATCTCCTGCTAATTTCCCTCTGAAAGTTCTCCACTGCCTTAACCGGGTATTGAACTCACACTCTTTGGGTCCTGTCACTGGATCTAACCAAAACCTTTATCCACTGTGCCATGTGTCTTTGAGGACATCTGGGTATTATAAACCTAATGTCTTCGGCAACCATTTTTACCAGTGCTCATATTGCAATTTTGCTGTTATCATTGCATGTTTTTACCAGAGCTCATATTGCAATTTTGTTGTTATCATTGCTTTTCTCTGGCACTCCTTATTACTGGTTCCCATATTGTATTTATTTCTATGCTTGGTCAGCTCAGGAGATTTTTGTGGCCTAGCATATGTGCTGATTCCTTAAGTTTATTAATTTTCCAATGGTGTTCCTTGTCTAGGATCTCAACATGATCCCAGAGGGCAGTAATCTCCCTTCTCTCTCCATATGTGATCAGCCATGTCTGATTTTTCTACTTCCCCTCGTGTTCCAGCTTTTTGGTGTCCTTGAAGCCTTACCTTGAGGGGGCAGCCTGTCTCTCCTTTATATTCCTTTCCGCAGCTGCACGGGATAGCGTACACACAGTCCATAGTCATGTTCTCGTCCATGGGGGGTCTTACTTGGGAGAGATATCTGCGAAGTGTCATCAAGCTTTTGAAGGTTGTCCTGAGCCACAGATCCTTTGTATTTTCTCTGATAACCCCTTCACATAAGGCAGCCAGACTGTTTTCTGAGTGTTGTTGTCCCCCTACACTTGTAACAGCCTATCCCAGTTTTTGGGGGCTGCTGCCATGTACCCAGGGTAGTTGTTACATTGTAGGGTACTACTTATACTGACCAATTCTTTATGTAACGTCTCTGGGTCGCCACTTATGACTTTTGCTCATGTTGTAAGCAATGGACGATCCTTTCTTAACTGTTTGCCCATACCTGGGACCCTAACAGGTGCTACCTCCCAGGGTCAGAGTGGACCTAGGAACACCAGCAATTAAGAGGTTATTCCACACTCCTCAACACCTCCTGATCAGAGGCCTTGCCGCTGAACATAGTTTATTGTCATAACCAGGACAGTAATAAGCAGTTAGTACTATTTTCACATCAGTGTATTTCTTATCATACAAGATATGTTTTATGATGTATTTTTATTGTGTATTGTAATGTACTGCAGAGTATCTAACTGAAAACAAAATAGAACTACTCATAAGAAATTGCCCTCAGCATGTTCATAATTACTCATTTCCTGTAAATAGCAATCTTCTATTTTTCCTAAAATGGCCCATCACAGCCAGGCAACAACGCTATATCAAATGCAGCAGTGAAAGTATTAAAGGGAGAAAATTACTTTTTGGTATAACATTTATTTGTACTGGCACACTTATTTTATAAGCCAAAAAATTCCCACTAGCATTATGATTCCAGATGGCACTTGTGTTTTATACAAAAGAATGCTGCTTTAAGACCATCATTGCAAGCTGGTTTTTATTTGTTATTTATTAAAAACAAAATCACAATATTCTCAGAAATGCATTGAATCAAAATTAAGTATGCATCACCCATATGTGACGTTTTAAATAACTCTTTCGAGAGAAAGCTTCTCCACACACCTGACAGGAAAAAGGTTTCTCTCCTGTATGTGTTGTCATATGCATTTTCAAGCAAGTATTTTGAGAAAATTCCTTTCTACAAACTTCACAATGAAAAGGTTTTATCCCTGTATGGATTATCATGTGAGTTTTTAGATGAGCACTCTGAGAGAAAGCTTTTCCACATACATGACAATGATAACAATTCTCTCCTGTATGCAACTTCATGTGGCTTTTCAAGGTAGATTTGTAAGAAAAATCATTTCCACATACTTCACAATGAAAAGGTTTTTCTACTGTATCTGTTATCACATGAGTTTTCAGGGTAGTGTTATAGGAGAGTGTTTTTCTATCTACTTCACAATGAGGTGTTTCACCTGTATGTTTTTTCATGTGAGTTTTTACATTACCACTCTGAGAGAAAGCTTTTCCACATACTTGACATTGATTACATTTCTCTCCTGTATGCATCATCATGTGGCTTTTAAAGGAAGATTTGTAAGAAAAATCTTTTTGACATACTTCACAATGAAAAGGTTTTTTGATTGTATGTGTTATCACATGGGTTTTCAGGGTAGTATTATAGGAGAATGTTTTTCCACACACTTCACAGTGAAAAGGTTTTTCACCTGTATGCTTTCTCATGTGGGTTTTTAGACTACCACTATAAGAGAAAGCTTTTCCACATACTTCACAATGAAAAGGTTTTTCACCTGTATGCTTTCTCATATGGACTTTTAGGTTACCCCGTGCTGAGCAAGCTTTGCCACATACTTCACAACAAAAAGGTTTTTCTCCAGTATGTGTTCTCAAGTGCATTCTTAAATAAGAATTACCTCTGAAAGTTTTTCCACACACATCACAATTATGAGATTTTTGTTCAGTATTCAATATACTGTTTTCTGAATTATCTTCCCTTGACAAATTTTCTTCAGATATTTTTCCTGGAAATCCTTATGAGTCTTCAGGTGCTCAATAAGAACTGAATCTTCAGTAAATGATTTGCCACACATTTCACATTTGTGCTGTTCATCTTTTTCTTTGGAATCCATATTTCTTTGTTTTTTCTACAATGTCCTTTCCCCAAACAGCAAGTTCAGTCTGGAATATGAAAGTAGCAAACTTGAATATTATTCTCTTTATCACAGGGAAAAGCAGAAAGAAACATTTGTAGTTCTATCAGAAATGTTATTAACCATAAAAATATACCAGTTTCACACAAAAATAGACATGATTTTTGTTTATAAGTGAATGCACTAAAAAAACTGAAAAAAAAAGTAAGAAAGGAAAACAAAATTATATAATAAGATTATAATATAGATAATATAATTTAGATAATTCATATAATACTTTACACAGGTCAATAAAAGATTTTTTTATAAAATGGTGTATGGGATGTTTTGGTTAATTTTGAACAATTTTTGTGTTTGGATGATTCATTATGCACAAACTCTGAGAGAAATTACATCATCATGGTTGCTGCCCTGCCAGTGGGTCTTAGAATACACCAATTCCACCTGCAGGAAGCCACCTTCTTGGTGGAAACTCTGAAAAGAAGCCACCTTCTGGCAGATACTAAAACTGAACCAATGTCTACCTTTTCTACTCTTGTGTAAACCAGAACAATGTCTGCATTTTTCACTCTTATTAGCATAAAATTGGATCCATGTCTTCCTTTTTGACTCTAGTGTAAACTGAGGCTCTGTCTATTGGGTCTCAATTTCATGCCAGATCTCAAGTGAAATATATATATATATATATATATATATATATATATATATATATACACACACACACACATACACACAATCCCGTGCTAAAGATCTTGGAAAATGGTTGGCTCATTCTAATGTTTCAGTAATTACCTGAACCACTATGCTTTTATCTTTACAAGAGTTAGATTAGACCAAAAATGAATGACTCATAATGTTGCAAGCCTATCACTATTTCCTGCATGTTTGGATGAACTTTGTTACTTAGTTACACCAGTTCAAACATTTACAGCGAGGACATGCCATGCTATGCACACACAGTCAAGTGAACTATGTTTTCTCCTTATTCCTTTTGTAAGACAACTTTTTACCAAGAACTGCTACTTTGTAGAACAGGCTCATCCCATTGTTGTTCAGAGAGGCAACAATCTTAACTTCTTCAAGTAAATGGGTCAATCATTATCTATCCTTCTTATCCTCAGAATCTTCATTTCTTCCTATCTTCTTTTACTGTACAGAAGAAAATAGCAATATACCTTAAAAGCCAAAGAGTTCTTGAAGAACTGCTAATTTTTTCTGCCATGGGATAGTGATAAACTGACCTGGGGATGGCTGCAAATGAGTGAACTTTTTGCAAAAATCTATTTGTCCTTTTACACTAACATTTATTTTCCACACATTATTCAGTAAATCTCTACCTTGAGTGACTCTTAAGACTTGTATTGGCTGAACTTTATTAAAAAAAAATTGTCTAGCTATTTAAATCTGTTTTAAATCAGACCAATGCTTACCTATGTATTGTGATTTTTGTCCTATAAAACTCTAACCAAAGATGAGGACATCAATAAACCAGCTTCACTTGAGACAACAGCTTATGGAAAGTGATCAAAATGCAAAAGAAATTTTAATTCTTAGACCACTGTGTAAAATAGAAGTGAATATATATATATATATATATATATATATATATATATATATATAAAATCCATTGATACCAATAGATATATACTGATTCAGTGTAAGAGCCAACCAATATCACATAGATAAATTCGCTGATACAAGATTTCTAATGTAGTGGAATGTGAAAAATCTATCCCCATTGACTAAATAAAGTGTTTAGTTTGAAACATCCTGAAAGATTATGAAATATGACAGATACCTGAAGCATACCACTGGGCTTTATAGCCAAAATGTAACAATAACAACCAAGATGAGGACACTAGTACAAATACATTAGTGTATCAAAAACTGATTCTGGAGAAAAGGGAATCTTCTGACAAATTTGGAACAAGTCATGATGTAATAAAGCTGAAAAACTCATCTTTCCGAAAAAAAAGTTATTAGTGTTCGTTGGTGTGTTTATTCTTCTTTCTCACTTTCAGTATAAAAACTACTTTTTATGTGCAGGTACATAATACATGTTTGTTTTTTTTCTTTTAAAATCACATGCAAACATGTGAAAAAAAATACTGGACTGCCTCAGTAACTGATTTGCATCTTCTATTTTTATTTTCAAAAATTATCATCTTTTTCCACTAATATGAATTCCTAAAAAAATATCTTTCAACTTTCTAGCAATGATGTTGCACGTTTTCCATTTTTTATTATTATTATTTTTCTGCTTGTCTTTCCAATGCAGACATTGTCTTACTTCTTTTTAAAATTACTGCTTAAATAATCCTTTATCAACATCAGTTCTGACAGAATTAAAAATATTACATAGTTTGGGTTCCCTAATGTCTTTGAAGACAAGTGACTATGTGAAGGGATCATAAAGAATGATGATTTTAAAAGAAAATAAAAATCGCACACAAAATAAATGTATTCTAAGCAAACTATGAAGAAAGTTTATGCTGAATTAAGGTGTCAAATAAAGATAAAATAATTTTATTATTTCTAAATTCTTATAACTTTTACATGTATAGAACACTAAAGGCAAAAGGCCAAAATTCCAAAGACCCAAAAGCCCTCCACAGACGGGTGGCTCCTAGGCTAGTAATTAAATAAAACACATTATTTTCTTTCACACTGGACTGAAAAAAAAAAAATTACAAGTATTACTTTTTTTTAAAAAATATTTATAATTTTTCAGTGCAATTTTGAAATTCATACCCATTTTATTTATGAGTTTCTTTTGCCACTACGAAAAAATAAAAAAAATCAGCATACCATGATGAAAACATTAAGAGAAAGGATAAAAGTCTTTATTTAATTACATCTTTTACTCCTTTTTAGAACATTTGAAATTCTCATTAAAAAACGTTTTTTTTTGTTGTAGCAGTTTTACTAATTTTAAGCATAGGAAATTTTTTTTGGAAAGTCTTAATTAATTTGGAAAGTCTGTTAAAATCAAATAATTGTCAGATTTAAAATTTTCAGGACCTCAGAAAATGAACAAAATTATTCAAAAAAATTTTTTTATTAGAAAATCTTGGTAAAATTAGTTTTTTTTTTCTTTTTATACATATTTCAGCCCTAACTGAATTCTATGAAAACTTGAGATAATTTTTAGTGACTACATTAGTTAAAAGGAAAATTCTTTGAAGAATTTTATTGAATTTTTTTTTGCAAAATTGGACTTAGTCTTACTGAAAATCAGTTCAAAATCGAAAATAAAAAGATGCAATAAAACTAAGACATTATTTAATTACACAAGCTTTTAATTGCTTTTATGAATAATATATATAGTAAAGACAATATTGTCAGAAGAAAAAAAATTTTCAATGATAAATGACTTTTTACAAGATTTGTTTTCATTTTTTTACAATTTTAAATTGAATAATTTATAAAGTTTTTAAATCTTTTAAAATTCATTTTCATTGAGATAATAGCAACATTTCCTAAGAATTAAGTAAAACTATATTTACTAATTATATGATTAAAACTTCTTTCAATCTGAAGACTCCCAATATTTTTAAAAGAATTTCGATTTGTTTTTGTATGTGTGATTATGTGCAGAATTTCTGAGGTATGGATGTACAAATCAATAAATCTATTATTAAAAGGTCATAAGTTTAAGGTTTGTCCCCTCCACTTATTGTGAAAAAGAATTTTTTTTGTCTGCTCCACCATACTGAACTGTGAATATGTTCAGCTGTCAATCGAATGTAAATAAATCGATTAACGTGTAAGAAAAACAAAACCCCGTGGTTAAGAAATGTTTGTATACAACAACATTTTATGATATAAGTAATATTTGTTTCAAATAAGATTGATCTAAATTTGCTAATTTTCCTTAAATAACATGAGAAATATATACAGTTATCCCTCTTTCATCGTTGTTAATCAATTCCGGATCCTATCACAATAAATGAATTTCCGCAAAGCAGGATTCTTTATTTAAATTGAATATTTTCATAGAGCATAGAAAACGTGTTTTGAACCTTCTAAATATGGTTTTTGACATTATAAGAGCTCCTTAACAGAAAATAACACCCTTGTAGTCCCCTTTACTTATATTACCCAATATATCAGAGAAAATAAGACATATTAGACGTTACAAATGTCCTCCTATTCTTATTGTACATTAAAATCACACACAAAGTTCTTACATGTACATTGCTTCATCATTGAACAAGTTGCATTATTTTCCTAGGTTAGTGTGAACCTAGGAAAATAATGCAACTTGTTCGGTGATGAAGAGATGTACTGCACAACAAAGATTACTGCTCCTCTAAAGCACAATTTCAGTGGAAGAGTCTTCAGGTTGTAAAAGGATACTAGGCCTAGGTGGTGGGTGTCTGAATGCGTGGCTAAAAACTAGGTACCTCTACGAAATCGCTAAAAAAAGAGCATAGTCTGATGAAAAAGACGCCAAACTTTATGAAAACAAAATTTTATCGTCTAAATGCTTATGTTTTTATGAAGAGGATAGACCAAATTTTTTTTTAATTATTTTTCAAAATTTTTTCCATCTTTTTAGAATATTCTAAATTTTGTTTTAAAAACTTTGTTTATCTTTGTTGCAAAAAGGGGTAGTAAATAACATAGATAATTTTAGCGCGTTTTTTTTGTATTTACACACATTAATTTTGAAAATCTTGTAAAAATAAAAATAATTGTCAGATGTTAATGAAAGTTTCAGAAACTATTCACAGATGATCGAAATTATTATAAATATGTTGTTTTTTATAAAAGTCATGGCAGAAATATTTTTTTTTCATTTTTATTAACACCCCATAACTAATTTTATGAAAAACTCTAGAAATTAGATCTTGCCGCCCCCTACAAATTGCAATAGTTAAAAGCACAAGGCTTTGAAGAATGCAAATCATGTATTTTTTTTTTTTTAATTGTGGCCAACGTACCTGAAAATCAGCTCTGAATTGTAACATACAAAACTCAATAAAACAAATATATTATTTAATTTCAAATGCTTTTATTTGCTTCTATTTGTTTTTATGAATATGGACAATATTTTCTGAAAGCAAAAACTTTTTCCAATGAAAATTGAATTTTTAATACAATTATTTGTTATTTCTTTTAATTATAATAGATTTTTACATTAAGTATTTAAAAATATTATAAAATTAGTTAAAAGCAGTGCCTAGCTTTCAATTGTGTCCAGATGAGACCGCCATTGTCTAGCGCTTTGAAAATTGTATCGTTTGGACCAATCCGATTAGCCAACGTCATTAAAAATGTAACTTTTATGCTTATAATAGAGCGTTAATTATAAAGTACGGAAGATCAACCAGGATACAATCTAGTTGCATTATTTGAGTTCAGCATTGTTCTCCGCTCTTAAGGCCTTTACTTTTGCGAAACACGTATGGAAAAATATAATTATATATAAAATTATAGTATTTTATGTACACTTCTGATAAAAATTCATAAGGTACGTATAAATAATAGATACCTCTTTCTTATGAAATTTAATCTCACTCTTAACAGTCTTATTTTTTAATTTCTTTATATTTTCCATAAAGCATCGTAAACGTAAAGATGAAAGCTAAGTACAAAAAAAAAAAAAAAATGAAAAATTAGAGCGCTGAAAGTTTTTCTTAAAAGTAACGAGGTAAATAATTTGTTCATTTAAATCTAAATAATTTCACTTCCTTCCATCCGTAGAAAGAATTATCCTCCCGTAAGTTATCTAAACGTCATAAATCACAGCTGTCAACGAGGCGAAAGGTTATGACCTGCTTTGTTTTATTTTCAAATTACATTTTTTCGGCGCAGAAGCTAAGTTAAGCTTGGTTCAAAATGTTTTAAATAAACATTATAATTTCTGATTTTATTAAAATCAGTTTTGAAAAAATGATAATTGATTTTTAAAAGAATATCAATGTCAGATTTTCATCTTTTTAACAAATGATTGAAAATGATTGATTATCTGTCCTTTTTTGGTGACAAAAAAAAACAAAATTTGTAACGAAAATTTCGGACGTGCTAGGAACGATTAAAAAATGTAAAAAAATACCCCAAAAATACTTTGATCTTTCCTCTTTAATAATAATATGAACATTAGACGATAAAAAATTGTTTCCGTCAAGTTCGGCGTCTTTTTCATCATGCTATCTCTGTTTGTTTACATTTTCGTGGAGGTACCTACTAAAAACCATTGTGATAAGCAGTTGCTGGCACTGTCTTTTCATCTGCATGTGGAGGCCCTTGTAGGGTTCCATCGCTCAATCAAGTGCATTCCGGAACAAAAAAAATATAAAAAATGATAGAGTGAAATGTGACAGTCGAACTGCAAAGTAATGAGGGACAACTTTGCAAGATTTTTAAAACCGAGAATTACCTTTTTTTTTTTTTTACAATGGCCGTTTTGATCGATTTTAATAATAAAAAAAAAAATCCGATAAATGTAATTTCTAATTAAAATACACCACAGAGTATTTTGCTGATTGGAAATAGTTTTTTAATTTTAAAATCCTTTAGCTTTCAATTAAAGCTAAAATGAGAGCTTCAAAAAAAGCTTTTTCATTTTTAAACCTTACGTATACCGAATTAGTGGAGGTACCTATTTTTATTAAATAATAAAAAAAAAACATGATTGAAGATTCAAAAAATGGAGTTTTAAAAATGTTATTAACCTTTTTTTTTTTTTTTTTTTTTTTTTTTAAAAGAAATTTTACTTTTCTTTTTAGCAGCTGTTTGATGAATGTACAAAAAAGAAATTATTCCGATATCTCAAGTTGACTGATTACGATTCAATATCGGAAATTTATTACGATAATCTAATTTCATCTCCCTTTCAGTCAGTTTTCGTTCGTATCTTGAAAGCACTGTTTTTCGATCCATTGTTATGGCCATATGGGTGTTTCTCTTTATTTTCCTACATATTTTTTTTCTTTTTGCAGACACATGTTAACTTTGTAAAAGAAATACCTACCTCGGTAATTAAATTTGGTTTGATTTTTTTTTTTTAATTTCCAGGACTGGGCAGCAGCATCAAATTGGTTTCATGCTTTAAACTGAAGTTTTGTGACGAGGACATCGTTAGACAGACTCCGTAAGGATTTACTGTGACGAATATTAAATGGCTGTTAAATACCGGAACTTGCCTGACCCGAGGTCCGCATTGAATACTTTTTTTTACTCAATGCCTGTATCATCACTGTCAAATTAAAATATGCTGTTTATAATTTATTAATTAATTTTAGAAACATTTAATTAAAAATACGACGGTAAATTTTCATTTTAACACCTGAGCACTTCAAATTTTTATGCTGAACTCAAATCAACAACTAATTAAAGACACCTACCTTTTTGGAAAAACATCGAACTTCTTCTCGCTCTTTTTGTCATCCCTTACCGGCTTATTGATAAGTAATTAAGTGCTGAATTCTGTCGGTGGACGTATACAATTTGGGTCTATTTATTTTACTACCTTCACAGTAATTCCTTGTAGTTAACTTTCAAATTAGGTTTAGGTGTTATTTTTTGGTGGGGTATTCTTTTTGTTTTTTTAAGAAAGTTAACTTTCAAATTAGGGTTAGGTGGGGTTTTTTTTAGGGGGGGGTATTCTTTTTTTTTTAAAGAAGTAAGTTAACTTTCAAATTAGGGTTTGGTGTTTTTTTTTTTTGTTTATTCTTTTTTTTTTTAAAGAATAAAGTTAACTTTCAAATTAGGGTTAGGTGTTTTTTTTCTTTTGTTATTCTTTTATTTGTCGATGTTTACATATATTTGAAAGTTAACTTTATTCTTAAATTAAGTACAAAAAAAATTCGCTTTACGGAAACGCGTACTAATTTGTGAAAGAAATTAGTTCAGCAGTAAATGACGCTCGGGTGTTAAAATGAAAATTTACCAATACGACAAACATGTTATGCTAAGATTAATTTTTTAAAGTAGAATTTAGAAAATGCGGAGCTAATGCGAAGCGGTTTTTCCGAAACTGTTGTTTACAAAAAAATTTGCCAAAGATCAGAGAATAATCTGATTCAAAACATTACTTATTTATTAATGAGTGAATGTGGAACAAAAAGGTAAATTTGCTTTTTAACGCCCGCGCGCTAAATATCTCTTAAAATTTTCCCAAATCGTCATAATTCAGTGTAAATGTACATACTGAACTCGAAATAATTAAATTTTGATAAAACCTACGGCGTTTTGGAGTTATCGACAATAAAATTTCGAACTCGGTCGCGTTCAGCCGTCGGCCATTACTAGCCTTGTTTTACTACATTCAGTGCAGAACATTTTGCGCGCGGAGGCTTAATTAAGGGCCTTTTTACTGCTATTAACTGAACTTACTCGTCAAAAAGTATTGCGCATTTAAGTTATGTCGTAAAGCGATGACAAGTGTTGTCATTTCTTTCGAATACTTTTTTCATTGTAAATCTTTCTTTTTAAATAATAAAAAGAAATTAAATAATAAAATAAAGCTTTTCAATTAAATTAAAAATAAAACAAGTAATTAATGCGCAAAGTTTGCACGAACTTTGAAAAGAGCATGATTATTTACAAAATAAAAAGAAATACTCCTTCCTAGCATTTTTTTCATTTTGTAAATAAAAAAAAATCACGTTCTTTACAAAGTTCGCGCAAAGTTTGTAAAGAGCGTGGTTATCTGCAAAATAAAATTACAAAATAAAAAAAAAATGCTAGAAACGAAATAATAATTAATGCGGAAACTTTGGTCATTAATTATTATTTCATTTCTACCACTTTTTTTTTTTTTTTTTTTTTTTGTAATTTTATTTTGTAAATATTCATGCTCTTCACAAAGTTTGCTCATTAATTGTTAAAAAACAACACTCAGGGCCATTTGATATAGTTCTTATGAGGTCCACTTCACTCAGCTGACCTTCTTTACCAAGTCAATAACTGTCAAAACAATTTCTGTAACATCTTTCAGATGTTTCCTTTAACAAGATATCAGCTGACAACTGTTATTGCTACCAGAGTTAAAGACATCCAACAGATGTTGATTTTTACAACTCTTCTAAAAAGCAACTGAATTTCTATTTTTGTATAATGAATAGTGTCTTGACGTGTCTCTATGAACTGTTTCATTTGTATATGCACATAGGAACAGTGGTCCAGCTTCACTTGGTGGTTAAAATTTAAAATAAAGTTCTCAAGCCCCAAAGTACTGTAGACCCTTCAGGCAAAAAGTCATCAGCTGTCACCGAAATGGGGAGTGCCATGACATCTTCAGTAGTTTTTGTTCCTAGTCAATATATGCAAAAGCTTTGACTTTAAATTTGTTTTTGAAACAGAACACAAACAGAAGTGGGCCTCCACCACTGACTGGACATTTTCTGCTGGCAGAAACTGATATCATCAGAGAGGGGAAAAAAGTTTATTTTATTAAATGCTTTAAGGAGTTCATGTTTTCGATTCAGTAGACATGCTTAAATTGATGCCATCCACTGTTCAAGTTGCTCTTATTATGGTTCAACTGTAAAAAATAAAAGTTTAGCTGTCTAAAAATGATATCCTGACAAGACTTTGGTGGTAGACTTGTTACAACCTTTGATGTACAGACCACAATAAATTTTTTTTTTAATTATTATGATTTTTTTCATTTACTCCTTGTAAAAAGTTCTGCTGCACAAGACTTGCAGTGTTTAGCTCCGTTTTCCTTCTAAGGTGCACAAGAAAATATTGTTTCAGGCTAAAATTTTAATGCTGTGAATGAATTTTGAAAGTTTCAGATAAAAGAAAAAATAGTTAACTTTCTCAGTATTGAATCAAAAAGATTTTTTATTGTTTGCCAGAAAGAGAAAAAGACTCAAGATGTGAACTGAACATTTGAAAATGACAAAATCAAACAGGTACAGAAATTTAAATATCTGGGTAACTTTTTAACAGAAGCCAGAAAATGTAACCCTAAATACGAAAAACGTATTGGAATGGTGAAAGATGTCTTCCAAAAGCTAAGCAAAGTATTAAGAAACAGAAAAGTGACAAAAATGGGGGCTGAACTGCTATGCCATATCAGTCCTCCTAAATGGCTGTGAATGCTGGGCAATCTCTTCACAGAGGAAGAGAAGACCAGAGGCAACAGAGATGAAGTTTGACAGAAAGAGGCTGAGAATACCATGGACAGAGCATGTAAGTAATGAGGATGTTGTAAGAAGAATGGAATTACAAACTTAGAATGAGGGAAAAAAGGCCTGGAAAATTTGACACTCACAGGATATATTTAATGCAAGTAAAACAGGAAAGCCATGTGTAACCTATCTAACCAGCTTGTGTAGAGAGATAGCAGAATGGGGAAAGGGGGGAATATTAAAAGGACAAACGTTGCTTGAAGCTATAAAGGGGAGGAGGTTGGAACATGCCACATAAAAGAAGAATGTTTATCGAAAAAGGCAGGGTTCAAAATTAATGTTGTTACGGTGGCAATCATCTCTATTAAAATTCTGCTTTACCCTCCCATTAGTTTACATGTCCTTAACGGCCTGCCAATGCCGCCTAAGTAATGGACTGTTCCATTTTGACCAGGTGAAATCATAGAAATGACATATCAGAGATGCTACTTGGTGTCAGTGAGAAAATGAAAGAAAGTAGGGAAGATAGAAGTGTTTAACGTCTTCTGCCAATACCTCATAAATAATGGTCTATTCAGTTTTGATTGAGTGGAAAGAGGAGAAAAGACACAACTTGATTTTAGTGAGAGAAAGAAAGAAAGAAAGAAAGAAATGTTTGACGGCCATTTTAGTGAAATAGAAAAAGTCTGTTTTAAATCTTTTCATTTGTACCCTCTTCTTAAAATAACGACCAGCATTCATATTTCTGATTGTTATTGCAATATTTTGTTAAAGTTGTTAACCGTTAGCTCTTGTGAGTCAGTCGTTCACTTTCTGATCGGCTGATCGGTTGGACTCTCTGCCTTCGGGCGGGGAGGAACCCTTTTATACGGGTTCAATGGGCATATTTTTGGCCGAGCCCACGGGCTCGGAGATCCCACGTTAAAAAGGCCTTGTGCCACATGACGCCCTCGTGCGGGGGGTGACTGAATATCGTGAGTAGAGATAGTAAGAAGACTGAGATTGCGATTGAGTTGGAGGTAGAGTAATAGTGTGAGGTAACCGCTTGTAGAAGTCAGATACAAGCACGTAGACTCTAAGGAAGTCCTACTTCGAGACTGTATATATCTATATGTTATTGCTACTAACCGCGTTCCTGGATTTACTAACACTAACAGTATTACCCATTGTATTATTGTGTAAATACATTTTATTTCTTATATTTAATTCTTGCGTTTGTCATTCATTGGAGACCGATTTTCATCTCGGAGTCCACAACAGAATGTAATGGATTCGACTGGAATTCGAACTCGGCTCTCCGATACCTCAATCCGAGCCGCTATCCATTACTCCACTGTGCCTCTTGAAGTCAATTATGTGCCATGCGTGATACATGCTTGAGTGATCATGTCTCTTTCGATACATGACTGACTAGGCAGACTTTTTCCTCGCAGTAGGTTGTCATTTCTTTCTGCGGTAGACCATTTGCCATCCAAGGCTATAGAACGCCGTATTTATTACAACGTTTCCGATGTTTGTTGTTATTATCGCTTTTCTCTGGCACTCCTTATTATGAGCTCTGGTAAAAACATGTAATGATAACAGCAAAAAATTGCAATATGAGCACTGGTAAAAATGGTTGCTGAAGACATTAGGTTTATAATACCCAGAAATTTATACACAGATGTCCTCTGACATCCATTAAACATGACACGCCCTCAAGAACACATGGCACAGTGGATAAAGGCGTTGGTTAGATCCAGTGACAGGACCCAAAGAGTGTGAGTTCAATACCCGGTTAAGGCAGTGGAGAACTTTCAGAGGGAAATTAACAGGAGATAACTGATAACTGACATCCATCAAACATGGCACGTGGAACTTGAACAGTCTACCACAGTGAGCGAAATAAAGGGTTCAGTTCGACATTCCAACTACCTGAAGAAGGCCGGAGCGTACAACGGCCGAAACGTTATAATAAACATGGCAACAAGGATGAGGACAATAGTCCGAATAATGTACATAATACCTCATCTCAGAAATATAGACAGATATATAAATTCCATTTACTTAATCAACTTAAACTGTAAAAAACTTTTCCAAGTAACAAATACATACTTCAACTAAATCTCTAAGTTCACTGAATTACTGCCTTTACAAATGTTGTTATTCATATATAGAAATTCCATTTCTTTATTCAACTTTTCTTCTTGGATATTTCTTTTTGTTGTTTCATATTTTGTAGTATTTTGCGTAAATATAAATTTGTTAGGCCATTCTAATTCCTACAAGTGTGTATAAATGTTCGCTACAATTTAGTTGTTAAATACAAGTTTATTTTCATTAGTTTTACTTCAAAATAAATCATATACAGAATATTTCTATAATGCAATTCATAAAGCCGTTGTTTCTTTTATCAATTCTGTCATCTTTAATTTTAATATTTTCATGTGGGGAAAGTTGAGTCAATTTCCACATAGTGGCATATCAACCTCCATGGGTTTTTAGCATTCAACTTCTACCTAATTATAATATTATTTTGACTAAGTGGATTCTATTGGTTGTAAAATAGTTCAATTCATTTTTCATCTAATATTTCTCTTGACAACAAACTTTGTGCAAGCTGAACGTCAAATCGATCACAGTATAGAGATTGCTATGTTTTTCACACCCACATACACTCCAAGTCATTTTATTCTCCTGCGATTGGCTAATAAATTACTACTACCTTTGTATAGGACAATTTAGCCAACGCTGTCGTTCCTTTGAATCTTTTGGTTCTGAGCATACTTACCTATTCTGTTTAGTACGAGTGTAGTGATTGGTTAATTTTTAAGCAATCACATATTTTTAATGTAAGATCAAGTTTTCCCGCAGTTCCGTGGGAACCTACCTTTTTTCCTTAAAAGGGGCGACTTTTAGCAAGTCGCCAGTAAGATCCAGTGAGATTCCAGCCGTCAACACAAATCCACGATCTTGTTCAACGCACACACAAACACAGAATTTCGTAACTACAAACTTACATTTTCTCTCTGTAACTTTCGCCAAGCACAATCAACCAGAATTTTGTTGATTCAAACCAGTTTATTCACAACACATTTCAAGCAATTGTATTCTTGCTATTATTCATACTTTGCTCTAACAATTATTTCGGAACATTTATCTCACAAGAGAACTTTCTTCAAACGGTTGATTACAATCAATCTACAGACAAAGGGAAAGAACTTCCTTCTCTTTAGTTTACATTGTGAATACGATTTTATTTCATGCTTGTTGTTGTATTTTATTCAATATATATTTGTTGGTTAACAAATTGGAGTTGTTTTTATTATTACTTGAATCATGTACGTGAAAGTATCATTAATATAAACACGGGGCCGTTACAACAGAAGCTATGGCTAAAATTCCGATTTTGATTGGTTAATATATGTGAAAATTGTTACAACGCCTATACAGTTGTGTTCAAAATTAATTTACCGCCAAAAATTTTCTTAATAGAATTAAACATGTTCATGAGCCGGTTACATGACACACAAGTAAATGAATAAAAAATGAGATTTTTAGTAAAAAGTAAAATAAGCTTTTTTCTTTTTTACTCGAATGGTTATGGGGATCTGTGTGTGTATAGGTTGTTTCTGCTATGCACGTCAGCGGTCACCATGATGATGTATGTGTGCGTGTATTTATATTTTTTTGTACACGTCGGTGGTAACCAAAATGAAGTGGGTGGTTATTCACTCACATCATTAACAGCAGAAATTAACCTTGTGTTCACTTCTGTTGTCAGTAACTCCAAAACGGTAGATTTTATCAAAATTTCTTTGTTATTTTCGAATTAAGGATGTTTGTACAGTAAATGTACATCAATTGGGCAAATTTTTATTTTTATTGCATATTTTAGCGCGGGGCTTAAAAAGCAAATTACTCAACAAAAACATCTTCAGGAATTTTTGTTCCACATTCACTCATTAATAAATAAGTAATGTTTGAATCAGATTATATTCTCTGATCTTTGGCAATTTTTTTTGTAAACACCAGATAGTGACAGTCTCACATTTTCGAAAAACCGCTTCGCATTAGGTCCGCATTTTCTAAATTCTACTTTAAAAAAATTAATCTAAAATGTTTTTAAAATTAATTAATAAATTATAAATATTATATTTTAATTTGACGGTGATGATACAGGCAGTGAGTAAAAAAGTATTCAATGCGGACCTCTGGTCAGATAAGTTCCGGTTTTTAATAGCCATTCGTAAATGTTTACGGAGCATGTGTAACGACGTCCTCGTTACAAAACTTCAGTTTTTAAACAAAGGCTAAAGCATCAAACCAATTTGATGATGCTGCCCAGTCCTGAAAATTAAAAAAAAAAAAAGTCTACCCAAATTTAATTACCGAGGTAAGTATTGGTTCTTTTTTTTTTATATATAAAAAGTTAACAAGTATCTGTACAAAAAAAATGTAGGAAAATAGAAACACCGATAACGATAGATAGGAAAACAGTAACACTAACAGTGCTTTCAAGATACGAAAACTGACTGAAAGGGAGATGAAATTAGATTAATATCGTAATAAATTTCCGATATTGAATCAATAGTAATCAGTCAAAGTGAGATACCGGAATTATTTCTTTTTTGTACATCCATAATCTATGTACCTCCATGAGAAGTAGTAAAATAAATTTTCAGCACGTTTTTTATTTCGTATGACACCCATTAATTTGGAAAATCTTGCAAAAATAAAAATAATTGGATGTTACAATGATGAAACTTTCATAAACTATTCACAAATGATGGAAATTATTAAAAAATGTTTTCTTTTTATTTTAAAGTCATAGAAATTTTTTTTTTTTTTTATATTTATAACTAATTTTATGAAAACTCTAGAAATTCAGTCGCATTCAGTTTTTTTAGTGATTATATTAATTTAAAAAAAAGCACAAGGCTTTGAGAAAAGCAAATATGTACAATTGCCCCACCCCCACTTCCTGAAAATCAGTTCTGAATTACAACATAAAAGTCAATAAAACATTTAATTTCAATTGCTTTTATCATATGAATATGGATAATAATACATTTTCTGACTGAAAGCAAAAAAAAATTTTCGATGAAAAATGAATTTTTGACACCTTAATTCAGCATTAACTTTCTTCATAGTTTGGTTTGCTTAGAAATACATTTTGTGCGCAATTTTTATTTTCTTTTAAAATCATCATTCTTTTATGATCCCTTCACATAGTCATTTGTCTTCAAAGACATTATGGAACCCAAACTATGTAATATTTTTAATTCTGTCAGAACTGATGTTGATAAAGGATTATTTAAGCACTAAGTTTAAAAGAAGTAAGAGTCTACAATGTCTGCATTGGAAAGCCAAGCAGAAAAATAATAATAAAAAAAAAGCAAATGCAAGACAATACATCATTGCTAGAAAGTTGAAAGATATTTTTTTAGGAATTCATATTAGTGGAAAAAGAGGATAATTTTTGAAAATAAAAATAGAAGATGCAAATCAGTTACTGAGGCGGTCCAGTATTTTTTCACATGCTTGCGTGTGATTTTAAAAGAAAAACAAAACATGTATTACATACCTGCACATAAAAAGTAGTTTTTACTGAAAGTGAGAAAGAAGAATAAACACACTAACGAACACTAATAACTTTTTTTTCGGAAAGGTGAGTTTTTACATCACAACTTATTCCAAATTTGTCAGAAGATTCCCTTTTCCCCAGAATCAGTTTTTGATACACTTAAATGTATTCGTACTAAGTGTATGTACTTCCACGAAATCGCTAAAAAAAAAGAGCATAGTGATAGTCACTTAATAGTCTGATGAAAAAGACGCCAAACTTTATGAAAACAAAATTTTATCGTTTAAATGCTTGTTTTTATGAAGAGATAAGACCAAAGTTTTTTTTAATTATTTTTTAAAATTTTTGTTTCTTTTTAGAACATTCTAAATTTTGATTAAAAAAACTTTGTTTCTCTTTGTACCAACATGGGCTAGTAAATAACATAGATAATTTTTAGCACGTTTTTTTGGTATTACAGTACACTACACACATTAATTTGGAAAATCTTGCAAAAATAAAAATAATTGTCAGATGTTAATGAAACTTTCATTCACAAATTTTTATTCACAGAATATCGAAATTATTATAAATATGTTTTTTTTTATTAAAGTCATGGCAGAAATATTTTTCATATATTTAACACCCCCATAACTAATTTTATGAAAAACTCTAGAAATTCGAGCGCACCAACCTTAGTGATTACAATAGTTAAAAGCACAAGGCTTTGAAGAATGCAAATCATGTTGTTTTTTTTTTTTAATTGGAGCCAACGTACCTGAAAATCAGCTCTGAATTGTAACATACAAAACTCAATAAAACAAATATATTATTTAATTTCAAATGCTTTTCTTTGTTTTTAGTTGTTTTTATGAATATGGACAATATTTTCTGAAAGCAAAAAATTTTTTCAATGAAAATTGAATTTTTAATACAATTATTTGTTATTTCTTTAATTATAATAGATTTTTACATTAAGTTTTTAAAAATATAACATTAGTTAAAAGCAACATCAACCTTTCAAAGTGTCCAGATGAGATCGTCATTGTCTAGCGCTTTGAAAATTGTATCGTTTGGACCAATCAGAAGAGCCATGGTAATTAAAAAATGTAATTTTTGTGCTTATAATCGGGCAGTAATTATAAAGTATAGAAGACCAACCAGAATACAATTTAGTTGCATTATTTGAGTTCAGCATTGTTCTCCGCTGTTAAGGCCTTTACTTTTGCGAAACACGTAGAAGTTAATTTGATTTTTCAATTTCAACTGAGAAGGGTACCTATAAGTATCAGTATCATCTTATGAAATTTACCTATTGCTAAACTTTAATTTATATGATCTTATTTTTATATTAATCTCAGTTATGACATTTTTCCATAAATGAAATATCAAAATTAATAATAAAATGAATGGAAATACAAATAACACAGTAAAATGTAATAAATGTACATAAAATTATAGTATTTTATGTACACTTCTGATAAAATTTCATAAGAAAGGTACCTATAAATTAATTAGATACCTTTTTCTTATGAAATTTAATCTCACTCTCAACAGTCTTATTTTTTAATTTCTTTATATTTTCCATAAAGCATCGTAAACGTAAAGATGAAAGCTAAGTACAAAAAAAAAATGAAAAATTAGAGTGCTGAAAGTTTTCCTTAATAGTAACGAGGTAAATAATTTGTTCACTTAAATCTAAATAATTTCACTTCCTTCCATCCGTAGAAAGAATTATCCTCCCGTAAGTTATCTAAACATCATAAATCTATCTTTCGTCACTTGTCAAGCTACGCGAAAGGTTATGACCTGCTTTGTTTTATTTTCAAATTACATTTTTTCGGCGCAGAAGCTAAGTTAAGCTTGGTTCAAAATATTTTAAATAAACATTATAATTTCTGATTTTATTAAAATCAGTTTTGAAAAAATGAAAATTGATTTTTAAAAGAATATCAAAGTCAGATTTTCATCTTTTTTATCAAATGATTGAAAATAATTGAAAATGATTGATTATCTGTCTTTTTTTTTTTTTTTTTTTTTTTTTGACAAAAAAAACAAGATTTTTAACAAAAATTTCGTACGTGCTAGGAACGATTATAAAATGTAAAAAATACTTTGATCTTTCCTCTTTAATAATAATATGAACATTCGACGATAAAAACTTGTTTTCGTCAAGTTCGGCGTCTTTTTCATCATGCTATCTCTGTTTGTTTACATTTTCGTGGAGGTACCTATACTAGTGTCCTCATCTTGGTTGTTATTGTTACATTTTGGCTATAAGCTTCAGGTATCTATCATATTTCATAATCTTTCAGGATGTTTCAAACTAAACACTTTATTTAGTCAATGGGGATAAATTTTTCACAAATCTTGTATCAGTTAATTTATCTATGCAATATTGGTTGGCTCTTACACTGAATATTGGTGTCAATGGATTTTATATATATATATATGTGTGTGTATGTGTTATGAATTTTGAATGCAATTTAGAATAGTATGAAAATGAGACAGCAATAACCTTAAGAAAAAATAACAAAATAGAACAACGTTAACAATGTCTCTCCACATAATGTCACTGTCCTCAGAATACAGTACAATTTATAAAGAAAAACAAATATATGTACGTTTACATACAAGAAATTTGATACAAAACATTAGTTTACATTAAGAAGAATTTCTATAAATGAATTATGTTCATTTACATAACACTCTACCCTCCTGTAGAAAGGAGAAGAATATTTCATTTGCATAACAAAATCTTCATATTTTGTTGGTGCCTTTCATGTTCTTGAAGACCTCCTCATCTTTGTTGCTATATTTATCACAATGTTTCCGCCTTCTTCAGGTGGCTGGAATGTCAAACTGAACCCTTTATTCACTTGCTGGGATATGTCTCATGGATATCAGTTATCTCCTGTTAATTCAGCTCTCCATGTTCTCCACTGCCTTAACCAGGTATTGAACTCACAACTCTTTGTGTCCTGTTACTGGATCTAACCAATGCCCTTATCCATGTGCCATGTGTCCTTGAGGACATCTGGGTATGAATTTCTGGGACTTATAAACTTAATGTCATCAACAACGATTTTTTACCAGTGCTCATATTGCAATATGAATGAAATAAAGGGTTCAGTTCTACATTCCAAACACCTGGAGAAGGCCGAAGCATACATTGGCTGAAAAATTGTGATAAATATGACAACAAAGATAAGGACAATAGTCCAAATAATGTAAATAGTGTATGTAATACATCTCAGAAATATAGACAGATACTGCAAGTCTACATATTGTGTCAAAGTGAAGATCTAAGGACATAGCAACAGGAATATTTGCTGATGCTTTTTGCCATTGTTTTTCATCTCTTAGCCAATCAATACAACTGATTTCAAACTTTCTGATACCACTATGGCACAAATATCTCTAGTTATTTCTAGCTGGAGCAGCTTGCTCAAAGTTAGTATGAGAAACATTAACAGCTGTGGGGTTATTCTTTAGCTTGTCTTTATACCTAAGCCACAGTAAATCCAGCAGTCCTTTCTTCACTGTTAAGCTGACTATACATGAGGAGGACCATAGGTATTCTTCCATCACTCACCCTTACAACACGACCAGCACAGCAAAGTTGTGACTGCACACAGGAAAGTCTCAATTCCACCACTGTTGCATTTTGCAAGAAGATCAGCATCGAATATTGTCAAAAGGATAGCCACAGATCATGCAGACAGTTTTTATGGAAGCCATCCCACTGATTGATATGGGACCTATATGGGGTCCATGATTTTGAGCTGTACAACAATGTAATCAAGATTGTTACTCGATAAACTCTATTTTGGTGTCCAATTTGATACCTCTCTCATTCCGTCGTTGGTGATGAGGTTTCCTAAATGCATTTGTAGCTTTGGCAACTCTATTTGTTATTGCATCATCAATGGATGCAGTTGCATTCATCTTGCTTCCTAAATATGTAAATGACTATGTATTAATTAGCATTAAGAATAGCAATTAAAAAATTGAAGAAAATTAAAAAAATTTTATATATATATATATATATATATATATATATATATATATATATTGAAAATATATACTTAATTGCTCTTTTTTATTAGATCAAACACTGTTTTATTAACACCAGCCCCATATATGCTATATAGAGAGAAAGAAAGATAGGGAGATTTATGAACTGACAAAATTCAAGTCCAACTTAGTAAATACACTTTTTGGACACTGTCTCTTTTTTTTTCTCTGTCTCTGTCTGTAAAAAGTGTATTTACTAAGTTGGACTTGAATTTTGTCAGTTCATAAATCTGCCTATTTATATTTGATATGTCCTTCTTCCACATTAAAAATAATACTGAAAAGAAAAAAACAGATGATTACTTAATACGGGAATAAAAATTTGTTATTTCATCATCAATAGATGCAGTTGCACTCATCTTGCTTCCTAAATATGTAAATGACTTCACATACTTCAAGTTTGTTCCATTAATCATATATTTATAAATATACATATTATTCTTTGCCGCTATAACATGACTCTGAGTTTCATCCAAGATGCAATCTTCATCTGCTGAGTATGAACCGTTATACAATTTTAAATTATAATATATCTGGCCATTACAATGTTGATGTAGATGTTGGGATTAAAGTTTTTTAATTTTAAAATTGAAAATTATATTTGGCAATTAAAATCAGTGGGATGTATGTTAAAAAAAAATTAAAAAATTATGTATTTGAGTGGTGAATGGTCATATTTTAATTTTGTTTAAATTATATAAAGTAAGGTCACTTGTACTTATTAAAACATGGATATATATTAATTTAATAGTAATATATTAAAAATAGACTGTAATTAGCAATTGTAAAAAACAAAAAATTGAAAATATATATATATATATATATATATATATCCATACATTGAAAATATATATTTAATAGCTCTGTATTACATCAAACACTGTTTTATTAATACCAGGACCATATATATATATATATATATATATATATATATATATATATATATATATATATGGAGAGAAAAAGAGGCAGTGTTCAAAAGGTGTATTTATGAAGTTAGACTTGAATTTTGTCACTTGATAAATCTGCCTCTTCATATGAGATATGTCCTTCTTCCACATTAGAAATAATACTGAAAAGAAAAAAAAAACAGATGATTACTTTTTAATAAGGGAATAAAAATACTTACTAAAGCATAATTATATATATATATATATATATATATATATATATATATATATATATATATATATACATATATATATATATATATACATATATATATATATATATATATATATATATATATATATATGTATGTTTTTGTGTGACATGTTTCATCCTTTAGGGCATAATCAGAGCAAATTTGTTGGTGCAACTATGCATGTGCACAAAACAAGGGATGCTGGGAATTCTTTTTTTTTTTTACATGATGTACAAGCTGATTTCATTTAGATTCTTTTTGTTTCCATCACTTTTGTTATTAGATATCTGTGATAATAAAAGAGCCAGGGTGGAAATTTATTGTAAATGACCAAGTGAAAAAAAGCACTCTCTCTAAGCATTTTTGCTTTAGTGAATTGTTTTCTCCTTTACTCAAAGAAGCATTTTTTCTGTAAAAATTGTTTTATGTTTTCATGTATGTTTCATGTTTTATGTATTATGTGTCATGTTTTAGATTTAACTGTTCTGACTTAACTCCTGCATTCATTTCTATTTTACACTGTGGTTTAAGAATTAAAATTTCTTTTTTCATTCTGATGATTTTCCATAAGCTGTTGTCTGAAGTGAAGCAGGTTTATTGATATCCTCATCTTTGGTTAGAGTTTTATAGGACAAAAATCACAATACATAGGTAAGCATTGGTCTAATTTAAAACAGATTTAAATAGGTAGACAATTTCTTCAAATAATGTTCAGCCAATACAAATCTTAAGAGTCACTCAAGGTAGAGTTTTACTGAATAAGGTTTGGAAAATGAATTTAAGTGTAAAAGGAAAAATAGAATTTTGCAAAAAGTTCACTTCACTCGCAGCCATCCCAAGGTCAAGAACTCTGGCTTTTAAGGTATGTTGCCATTTTCTTCTGTACAATAAGAGAAGATAGGAAGAAATGAAGATTCTGAGGATAAGAGGATAGATAATGATTGACCCATTTACTTGAAGAAGTTAAGATTGTTGCCTCTCTGAACAACAATGGGATGAGCCTGTTCTACAAAGTAGCAGTTCTTGGTAAAAAGTTGTCTTGCAAAAGGAATAAGGAGAAAACACAGCTCACTTGACTATGTGTGCATAGCATGATATGTCCTCGCTGTAAATGTTTGAACTGGTGTAACTAAATAACAGAGTTTATCCAAACATTCAGCATGGAAATAGTGATAGGCTTGCAACATTATAAGTCATTCATTTTTGGTCTAATCTAACTCTTGTAAAGATAAAAGCATAGAAGGAGTCAGGTAATTACTGAAATATTAGAATGAGCCAACCATTTTCCAAGATCTTTAACAATGGATTGTATATATATATATATATATATATATATATATATATATATATATATTTCACTTGATATCTGGCATGAAATTGAGATCCAATAGACATAGGCCCAGTTTACAGCAGAGTCAAAAAAGGATGACATGGGTCCAGTTTTACACTAAATAAAAGTCAAACAGCTAGATATAGGTTCAGTTTACCCTAGAGTAGAAAAGTTAGACATTGATTTGGTTTTAGTGTCTGCCAGAAGGTGGCTTCCTGCAGGAGATGGAATTGGTGTATTCTAAGACCTACTGGCAGAGCAGCAACCACGATGTAACTACTTTCAGTGTTTGTGTGTAATGAATCATCCAAACTCAAAAATTGTTCAAAATTAACCAAAACATCCCATACACCATTTTATAAAAAAAAATCTTTTGTTCACCTGTGTAAGGTATTATATCAATTAGCTAAATTATATTATCTATATTATAATCTTATTATATAATTTTATGTTTTCCTTTTCTTTTTCTCTCCATGTTTTTTTTTTTTTTTTAGTGCATCCACTTATAAACAATATCATGTATATTTTCAGTGTGTGAAACTGGTATATTTTTATGGTTAATAACATTTCTGATAGAACTACAAATGTTTCTTTCTGCTTTTCCCTGTGATAAAGAGAATAATATTCAAGTTTGCTACTTTCATATTCCAGACTGAACTTGCTGTTTGGGGAAAG
Source organism: Acanthosepion lycidas (assembly GCA_963932145.1). Taxonomy (NCBI): domain Eukaryota; kingdom Metazoa; phylum Mollusca; class Cephalopoda; order Sepiida; family Sepiidae; genus Acanthosepion; species Acanthosepion lycidas. The sequence continues at coordinate 94,001,353 of OZ010575.1, forward strand.
GACATTGTAGAAAAAACAAAGAAGTATGGATTCCAAAGAAAAAGATGAACAGCACAAATGTGAAATGTGTGGCAAATCATTTACTGAAGATTCAGTTCTTATCGAGCACCTAAAGACTCATAAAGATTTCCAGGAAAAAATATCTGAAGAAAATTTGTCAAGGGAAGATAATTCAGAAAACCATATTATATTGAATACTGAACAAAAATCTCATAATTGTGATGTGTGTGGAAAAACTTTCAGTGCTAATTCTTATTTAGGAATACACTCGAGAACACATACTGGAGAAAAACCTTTTTGTTGTGAAGTATGTGGCAAAGCTTGCTCAACACAGAGTAACCTAAAAGCCCATATGAGAAAGCATACAGGCGAAAGACCTTTTCATTGTGAAGTATGTGGAAAAACATTCTCTTTTAATCCTGCCCTGAAAATCCATATGATATCACATACAGGGGAAAAACCTTTTCATTGTGAAGTATGTGGAAAACCTTTTTCTTACAAATATGCTGTGAAAAGTCACATGTTGGTGCATACAGGAGAGAAACATTATCATTGTCAAGTATGTGGAAAAGCTTTCTCTCATAGTGGTAATCTAAAAACCCACATGAGAAGGCATACTGGTGAAAAGCCTTTTCACTGTGAAATGTGTGGAAAAACATTCTCCTATAATACTACCCTGAAAACCCATATGATAACACATACTGGAGAAAGAAATTTCCAATGTGAAGTCTGTTCAAAAGCATACTCTAACAACTATGCTTTAAAAACTCACATGAAAAAACATACACGTGAAACCCCTCATTGTGAAGTAGATGGAAAAACACTCTCCTATAATACTGCCTTGAAAACCCATGTAATAACAGATACAGTGGAAAAACCTTTTCATTGTGAAGTATGTGGCAAAGCTTTTTCTTACAATTCTATCTTGAAAAGCCACATGATGGTGCATACAGGAGAGAAATGTTATCATTGTCAAGTATGTGGAAAAGCTTTCTCTCATAGTGGTAATCTAAAAACCCACATGATAATCCATACAGGGAAAAAACCTTTTCATTGTGAAGTGTGTGGAAAGGAATTTGCTCGAAATGCTTGCTTGAAAATGCACATGACAACACATACAGGAGAGAAACCTTTTTCCTGTCAGGTGTGTGGAGAAGCTTTCTCTCGAAATAGATATTTGAAGCGTCACATATGGGTGATACATACTTAATTTTGATTCAATGCATTTCTGAGAATATTGTGATTTTGTTTTTAATAAATAACTGAAATAAAAACCAGCCTGCAATGATGGTCTTAAAGCAGCATTCTTTTGTATAAAACACCAGTGCCATATGGAATCATAATGCTAGTGGGAATTTTTTGGCTTATAAAATAAGTGTGCCAGTACAAATAAATGTTATACCAAAAAGTAATTTTCTCTCTTTAATACTTTCACTGCTGCATTTGTTATGAGGTTGTTGCCTGGCTGTGATGGGCCATTTTAGGAAAAATAGAAGATTACCATTTACAGGAAATAAGTGATTATAAACATGCTGAGGGCGATTACTTATTCTGGGTGGTTCTATTTTGTTTTCAGTTAGATACTCTGCAGTATACAACAACACACAATAAAGATACATCATAAAACATATCTTGTATGATACTAAATACTTACACTGATTTGAAAATAGTACTAACTGCTTATTACCGTCCTGGGTATGATGATAAACTACATCTGCGTCCTGGGTAAGACGATAAACTGCATCCAGCAGCAAGGCCTCTGATGAGGAGGTTTTGATGAGTGTGGAACCACCTCTTAATTGCTGGTGTTCACAGGTCTGCCCTGAACCCTGGGGCTGAAATGTTTTAAACAAACAAATACTTTGTATAAATATTTGAGTGGTAGTTGGTTATCCTTAACATTTCAATACATCTAAAATTTGAAGAATATTTTTACTGATTGATTCATTCATTTTCTGTGCCTTACCCACACTTTGCAGGCTATTTGAAGCCAGAAAATATTTTTAGGGTGTATGATTTTTTTTTTTTTTTTTTTTTTTTTTTTTCAGATAATAATGGTTTAGTGATACAAGTTTTAGTAATTAGCCTCTAGCTGGGGGAGAAGAGGTGGATTCATACGTTTGCCAAGAGTATTTGCACATAAGCGAATATAACAAAACCAATCAGAATTGGAACTTGTCTCTCCAATTAACAATTCCAAGCCATTGTCCATTACACCATCTGCACATCCATGTTTACAGTATTTGGTATTTCCAAGTGGCCACTCATCTAGGTACTGGCATTGCTTAACTTCAGTGATCATACAGGAACTGGTGTTTCAACGTGATATCGCTGTAATCTGAAATTGGGAGATGATAAATATTTTTTTATAGTTATTATGAAGAAAAATCCCTGAACGTGAAATATGAAATTGGAAAATGTTTAAAAATCCTTATAAAAAAAAATAATTCAATAAATAATTTTTATTGAAAGTTGGTCCTTGTGTTATTTTTGTTGAGTTGGTGCTTTTATTTCCTTGTAGATTTGATAGGGATGTCTGGAGTAAATATTTATTTTTGGAAAATTTACTTGTAACTTTTAGTACAGATTTGAAATTCTTTCAGTTGTTGATGACAAAAAAAAAAAAAGAGTTCTTTCTTTGTTAAATATAAAAATGATTTGCGTTTGAAAAATCCGAACAATGTTAAGTTAAATATCATTTTCATACCAGAAGTGGTTTTTTTTTTTTTTTTTTTTTTTTTTTTTTAAAGAATTTTATTTTATTTATTATTTACACTGCTGCTAGATTATTTGGGGTTATAGGATGAAAAAAACAAAAAAACGAGAAGAGCAAAAAGTAATTATTTTGAAAAATCAAATTATTATTATTATTATTATTAAAAAGAATAAAAAATGAATTTTCAATCATTTCAAGCAGTGAAAAATAGTTTTCATTTTATTTTCAGTAAACAAATGTTAGGTTGGTGCTAAAATAATGTCGTTTTCTCACATAGTAACATATGTAAGAAAACGACATTATTTTTGCACCAACCTAGTATAACTGCTTGCAATTCGCACAAATACTGTGACAAACCAGAAACTCCTTATAATTACTTACCAAGCTACTTGACTGATCTTGTAAATTTGCCTTGCCTCTTATTTATAACTAGCTTAAAAGCTGCACTGGTGGCATTTAAGCTAGCACCTGTGGAGCGCTCTTGGTTTAGCCATCATCACAGTAGTTAGGGAGGAGTAGATGCAATAGGCAACAATAAACTACAGAACTCAAAATTGGTTGCTGCATTTAAGTATTAAAGTTTAAGCTTACCTTTTCAAATTTCAACAATAATTCTTCTGCTGCCACTTAATTTAAAGACGATTTGATGCATGTAGATCCTTATTTTCCGTACAAACAATTATTTTTATTTCACGGGTGATAGAACGGGACAATTTATAAGATAAAATTAATATAATGTAAAGATGGGAAAATAGAAATTAGAATTAGTTATACATTCAACATTTGAAGAGTTACAAAAAACATAATAGCTAATTAAGTAAAACCTGTATTATGGAATATATTAAGATATATTTTTAACTTTGCTTAATCTGGTAGCCTTGAATCTGAGCTCAACAAAAATCGTTTCCTGTGCCTAACTTTTCTAGGGCTTTTGAACTTGGACCAGTGGAAGCGGAGGAGTTGCTTGGACACACGCATACACTGTACTTTATATATAATAAATTTGCCTTGCCATTTGTTAAAGAAAAAACATTTTGTGGTGTGCTCAAACATGCCATGGTACTAATGGTGGCTTTAGTTTTTCACTATTCACCACTAACAAATTTTATATGACATCATTTTCTTCCTTTACATGACCACCTCTTCATCAGAGTCTGTTAAATAAAGACGTAATTATTGCTGAAAGTTTGTATATAATTTAATTGTCTTAAGTGCATGTCCCACAAAAACAAAAGAAGGAACATTTTTACAAGTAAAAAAAAAATAACTTCCAATCTTGAAAAGTCAATTTAAGTTCTTGAAGTTAGGCCTGTTGTTTTGCTTGGAACTAAAAACAGAAATGCTTAGATAAAATAGACTTTACTACCCATAATGCACCATTGACAAGAATATACAAACTGTTGAGCCAAGATGCAATATATTGCAATCAAGCATGAAACCGACTCACAATTTATCCAGAGTGCGATGGGTAAATTGTCGCAATTTTAATTTTTTTTTTAATTTTGCATATGCACAATGTTTTTGATTTCGGTGCCTATTTTGGTAAATATAACTGTTAAGAAGAGATGTCGGTGTTATTTTTTATTTTTGTGTAATTTAGATAATTTATTCATCGCATCATGTACGTGTGTGTATGTATGTATATATATCTATATATAAACTTATTAGGACCTTGAATGAGTTCTCTCTGTTTTTCAGCAGATGGCGTTCCCAGTGTGTGTAGTTTCAGATGGTAACGCATCTATAAGGAAGTACTATAAGCAAGCTTTGAATTCAGTGTCTGTCATTTTGCCGATTTGTAAACATTTTTTTTTTCATAGCATTGAACATGTTGGATTTCGTGCCAAAGAAAGTGTATTTGCGGGGAATTTTACTGCACTACTTTAATCAAAAGAAATCTGCAGCTGAAGCACACAGAATTCTTGTTGAGACTTATGGTGACCATGCTCTGTTGGAAACAATATGCAGAGATTGGTTTAGATACTTCATAAATAGTGATTTTAACATTGAAGATAAAGAATGCTCTGGTGCACTGAAAAAGTTTGAAGATGAAGAATTGGAGCCATTATTCCATGAAGACACATGTCAGATGCAAGCTGAACTTGCAGAATCATTAGGAGTTGATCACAAGTTTCGAAACATTTGAAAGCATTTGGAACGATTCAAGAGCAAGAACATTGACTGCTGTACATATGGAAGACAACAGATGTCGAACAGCATTTTGTCATGTGTGAACAGCTGCTTCAACAGCAGAAAAAGAAAGGTTTTTTTTTTTTTTTTTTTTTGCATTGTATCATGACCAGCGATGAAAAGTGGATACACTACAATAACCCTAAGCATAGAAGATCATGCGGTAAGCCCCCCCCCCCCATGCATCAACATTGGTAGCAAAGCCATGGTTCAAAGCTTCTGCTCTACTTTGGTGGGATCAACTAGGTGTAGTTTATTATGAGCTGCTCAAACTGACCAAAATTGATTACAATTGATGTGTTTGAGCTGAGCATTGTGGAAAAAATGGCCACTATACATGCATAGACACAACAAGGTGACTTTTCAGCATGATAATACTAAGCCACATGTTGCAAAATGGGTGAAAACCTTCTTGGAAACACTTAAATGCGAAGTACTACCCCATCCGCCATATTCACCAGATATTCCTCTGTCTGATTATCACTGGTTCCGATTGATGGCACATGGCCTGGCTGAGCAGTACTTTCATTCTTATTAAGATGCCAAAAATAGGTTGACTTGTGGTTAGCGTCAAAAGATATGTTTTTCTGGTGTGGATTTCAAATGCTGCCAGAAAGCCGGAAAAAAGTAATGGCTAGTGATGGACAATACTTTCAGTGTCATGTTTCTTACTAATTTTTGTAAATAAAACATTACTTTTCATGAAAAATCAGCGAGAACTTATTCAAGGTCCTAATACATACATATATATATATATATATATATATATATATATATATATATACAAACTTATTCGGTCATCTAGGTGTAATTTTTGGGCGATTGTTTTAGCTTCCTTATTGATATCGTGTTCTGTTGTTTGGGGTGCCTTTTTGTATGTCTTGGTTATGTTGTTCTTGAGTAATTTATTGTGTGTAGGAGGACCTAGTTTGTATAAATTTCTCGTTTTGTCAGCAGCGATAAATACACTTGCTGAATTGTTTATTTTAGTAATATCTGCTTTTAGTTTTTTTTGGAATGCATCTTGTTTTTTGTGGAATTTTATGTTTCTAACTAGGTCAGTTAAGTCTTTCTCGAAATCGTCTAATTCTTTTTGTTGTGGGGGGCATTTTTTTGTTTTGAAGCCGTATTTTTCCTTAAGTGTGTTGTTATTGTAAAGGTCCCGGTTTAAAAAGTGGACTTTCCATCTCATTCTTTTTAGGAAACTTTCTATTTTTTCTATTAATTTTAGTTTATATATAGGAGGGGATGGGATGGGATGGGTATGTTTTTTAGGGAGTAGTCGAGGTTAAATTTTTCCATGTCCATACTGCGTTATATATGTAGCGAAAGTGCTCTACTGTTTACCAGGAGCTGAATATAAAGAAATATAGTCTTAAGGTTTGCTATATTTATGGAATAAAGTGCTCAATATCAGAGATAGCGCGTGTGTAAATATAAAAGTGAACATAGAAGTCAACACTTAGAGGCGACAGTCTGTTTCATGCTATATGCAATCGTCAGGCCACATATGCTGTTATTTTTCTCGGCTATTTATATATATATACGGGTTAGTGGTGCATTGTGGGTATTCTGTTATGGCGGTTATTTCACCGGAAGTCGTTTGTTTATCTATTTAGGTCAAATTATATTGCTTGTTTTTATTTTTTTGTTTCTTGTTTCCACACGAACAAATTAAACCCACGTGCAACTGCAGAATAAAGAACGAATGTCCCTTAAACGGAAATTGTTTACAAAACAACGTAATATACCAAGCCACGATAAAATCACCAGATAATGAAGAAAAAGTATACATAGGAGTAACTGAAGGACCCTGGAAACAAAGAAATTATACACACAAAACATCTTTCACAAATAGTAAATATGCAAACAGTACAATGCTTTCTAAGTATATCTGGGAAATTAAAAAGAAAACGAACATCACACCAAAAATATCTTGGAAGATAAGGAAAAAATCATCAGCCTACAATAACCAATCAAAAACTTGCAATCTTTGGTCGGAGGAAAAAATAGCTATCATTACTTTCCCCGACCAAAATAAATTATTAAACAAAAGATCCGAGCTCATCTCAAAATGCAGACATGAAAATAAATTTTTACTACTTAATCTAAAAAATTAAAAACAGAAAAATAAAATAAAAACAAATAAATATACTAATAAACAAAATAACAATAAAAAGAGAAAATATACAAGTAAAATAAATTAACCTAAATTCATCCAAGTAAATAAATAAACAAACCAATCGCAAATAAAGATAATCAATTAAAAACTGTTCCCGCCAAAATAATACTTAGAATGAACTACAACAATCAACCCCAAAATTGAAAAAATAGCTTTAATTAAATTCCCAAACCAAAACAAAACTGTTAAGTGATATAAACAAATTTTTACTACGTTAATAAATAAATAAAATAAGAAACAAAAAAATAAAAACAAGCAATATAATTTGACCTAAATAGATAAACAAACAACTTCCGGTGAAATAACCGCCATAACAGAATACCCACAATGCACCACTAACCCGTATATATATATAAATAGCTGAGAAAAATAACAGCATATGTGGACTGACGATTGCATATAGCATGAAACAGACTGTTGCCTCTAAGTGTTGACTTCTATGTTCACTTTTATATTTACACACGCTCTATCTCTGATATTGAGCACTTTATTCCATAAATATAGCACACCTTAAGACTATATTTCTTTATATATATATAATGAATTTGCCAGATATATGCTTAGATGATAGAGTAACTATCAGTCATGCTTATATTTTCTTCTCAATTCCTTTTATATATATATATATATATATATATAAGGAATCAAGAAGAAAATGTAAGGATGGCTGATGGGACTATATAGAGATGACAGACTTATCCTGATAAGAGAATCCAATAGCCTCAAATTAGATTTAGGAAAAAAATAGTAAATACCCTAAAAACAATTGGATTTAAAATAGAAATGCAGGTACAAGAACAGTAAATTTCTTAGACGTCACTCTCAACCTGAACAAAAACACATATGAACCATACAAAAAAGATAATGACACCCCAATTAATGTACACATCCTCCAAACATCCACCTTCAATCATCAAGCAAATACCCGTATCAATCAGCTGCAGGCTTTCTGAAAACTCATCAAACATAGGCGTTTTCAATAACAAGAAAATGCCATATGACAAAGCCCTAAAAAAAGTAGATACACACAACAACTACAATACATACCTCCACAACTGAAACACAAAAACAGAAGAAGAAACATTATCCAGTTTAACCTACCATACAAAAAAAAAACCCCGTCAAAACAAACAGGTAGGACATTCCTAAACTTAATAGAAAAACACTTCCCTCAAACAAACCGATTAGCAAAAATATTCAACAAAAATAACATTAAAATCAGTTACAGCTGCACAAAAAATATAACACAAATAATAAAAAGCCACAAAAAAGTAATAACCTGTATAAAAGCAACCAAGGAACCTCAATGCAACTGCAGAAGTAAAACATGTCCACTCCAAGGAAACTACTAACAAATGAATATAATATATAGAGCCAAGGCAAACAACAGCACAATGTACTACATTGGAACCAAAAGGGACCAGTCAAGAAAATTTCATTCTCTGACAGAAAATACTCAAACAGCACAACACTATCCACATACATATGGCTTCTAAAAGACAGAATTTATTAAACCAATAATAAGCTGGAAAATATTGAAAAACGCACCTGCCTATGAAACACTGCAAAGAAATGCCTACTTTGCCTACATGAAAAGGTAGCAATAATTTTTCATATATATATATATATATATATATATATATATATATATATATATATACACACAAACAAAAAAACATTTTATATACATATATATATATAAATGGACTCAGGAGTTTTTTCTGCTTGTCTGAATTGTCTTCAAGAAGTGAGAGCAAGATCTCAAAGGTCAGCCAATCTGTGATCTCATTCCACAATCCTCACTCTTACACCATATGTGGCCTCCTTTGTAAATCGCTAGTGGATCTTAAGTGCCACTTAAGATTATCGCACAAAATTTCATAACTGAATCAATTAAGCTGTCAGATCCTCATACGTCAAAACCGATGGGAGAGTCCATTATTATTATTATATATAAACAGTAATTATTAGAGTTGTTTTTTTTTCAAATACTAATTAAGTTGTCCCAGAGCTGTTTTGCATGCTACTTATTATTATATTAATATTATATTATCGGAAAGTGCAAGATATCCAAGGGGCAAGGTAGGATGTTACAGTAGTGATTCTGAAAGAGCACATATTTGCTTAAATTTCAAGTTTTTGATTTTTCAAAGTGCTTTTGTAACATACTGACAGCTTGCTTTTTAACTACAGTAATATTTTCTGCCATAGCTAAAGTTCTTATTTTAATATACTAAAAGTTTCATTTAAATATTACATGCTTAGAGACGCTAAAAGTCAGTCCTTGAATACACCATGCTGAAATGGGGAGGTCTATATATGTTGTATCTGGTTAATAAAATTTAAGAAATTTTTAAATTGTTTTATTTTTATCTTATTTATCGACAATATCAACATTTTTTACTGTCATTTCTATTTTATTCATAAACCAAAAATCCTAATATCTTTCAAAGCTAAAAAAAATGGACTTATAGGAAGTGTCAATTTTTATTCATTTTTTATTTATTTCTGAACTTGTAAAATATAGGGAACAATTTTTTTAACTGGCACTTATCAGGACTCCCTCTCCCCATGACAATTAAAAAAAATATTGATTTTTTTTTGTCATTTTAGAAGTGAGGATAAATTTACTTTTTATTTACAAATATCAACTTTATTTAACTGTGTGCTACTGATATTATCTCTTTACCTGATTCACTAGAGTTTTTTTTTTTAAAAAGATCAATTACTTGTGCATTATTCAAGCATTTGTATTGAAAACAATTTCAGGATAAGCTGTTTTTGATCTTGTTAACAAACATCATCTGAAAAGAAATGGGCTAAGCTAGTCTGTTTTTTTCCAGATTTCCTACAAATAGCATAATTAATAGTTAATAAAGTCATTCAGTTTCCAAACAATTCCAAGCTGTAAAAAAAAATAATTTAAAAGAAGGCAACAATCCAAGAATTCCAAGCAGTAAATAATGTGGAATATAATTGATTTTATTTGGGCCTAATTTATCACTGCGGTGTCAGTAAAATCAAGATGTGAGAGTTTCAAATTCAACTAGGTTTTAATTTAGGTATTTGTACCTGTTGCTATGGTATTGTTGCATTATGAATACTTCTATATGTAACACACTAAAATATTTTTAATTTTGTCATTTTTTAACCCATTTTAATAGTAATAAATTAATCTGAAAATATAGAATTTTCTTGTGCCTTCCTGTTTTCTGTAGAATATTCTAGATGGACAACTAAAGTATATAAAAGCAACTAGTTTCTAGAGTTAATCAGCCAATTGAATCAGTTTGGGCATTTACAATTTTGAATTAGCATATGATTTAGTGAGTGATTTTGACATAATTTCTATTGTACCTACTCCTCCTTGTTTCTAGTTTAATTTCATAGATTGTAATTACCTATTTCATAATATGTTCCTATTTAAACCAATTTTTAGTATTTATATTTCAGATTTTCGTAAATTTATATGAATTACGAGCTTGAAATACATTTACAAGTTGGTAGAACAATCAAGTATTATGTTAGAAACTAAAAAAGTTCAATATCTCTCTATATTTCTGAGATGAAGTATTATATACACGATTTACATTAATCGGACTATTGTCCTCATAAGTGTTAACTGACATCCATTAAACATGCCACGTGGAACTAGAACAGTTTACCCCAGTGTGCAAAATACATTTCAACCACCTGAAGAAGGCCAGAGTGTACAACGGCCGAAACATTGTAATAAATATGGCAACAAAAATGAGGACAATAGTCTAAATAATGTGTGTAGAAAGTTCAAATGTAAAAACAATACTGATTCCTTTTGTGGAAATTTTACACTTCCACATCAACGAGCAAATATAACTGACTTCATAACAAAAGCTTTCTTAGCTTATTTTTGCATTAAACTGGAGAACAGAGTTGAAATTCATATACAGTGCAGCCAAATTACTGAGAATCGAGTCAGATATGATACAATAAAATACGTGTTCCCCAATGTTATATATTCATCATTATTTGCAATGACTTGTTGTCACTTATCATGCAGCTTTTTCGATACCTTTTTAAAAAATAATTTTAAATTAACATTTTTCAGTGTCACCTCTCCTTCGTATGCATGTGCAGTTGCATTGACGTAAACCTCTCTTTAATCCAAGGACGTCCTAAAGAACAAAACGTGTCACACGAAAAACCTTTTCCTTTTTGTCATAGATTTCCCTAACTACTATGAGAGATCAACCCAGGTCGGCAGCCAGCTTATGAACTATACCACAAGGTAGCTGTCCCAAAACCACACGTTCCTATTGAAATAAATCACGTAAATCTGTTTCTGCTGTTGGCGTATTTCTTTCTTGCAACCATACGCTTGTCTATAACAGGCAGAAGCTAACCTGTTGGCAAAAGCCTATCTGAATGAGAGGAAATTAATATTAATTAATATTCACATTAAAGCAAAACAGTGGAACACACTATTCATATCATAATATATGCCATATTTTCTTGTACGTAATACAAATTTTGAACAGAAATTAAAAGGAAAAAAAGGGGTATTGAATTATACAAAAGTACACATTTTCTGAAATTTTTCCTCGGCTTAAAAAAATTCTTATTTGATATGGGAAGATTGCAAACACACTCACAATAAAAACAATTAAGACATAAATTAGGCTCGACTGATAACAATTGTTTCCGAAAGGTATTTAATATATCAGCAATATTAATATTGCAATAAAAGCCTAAATTTTGTCTAAGTTATGTACTTTTTTTTATTTTTTGCACTCCATTTGTATGTATTTGTATTTTTACTCCTTACACAAGGCTAATACACAAAAATTTTATCGACATATGATGGGAGTAGACATTGTCCTAAGATAACCTCCACCAACTAAAATACTACTACACGCACTGTATTCACGTTACCTTGTAGCTTTGTATTATCACTTACTTCAGTTACTACAAAGTTCTTCGAAGAACTTGAATTCTCTTGAAGTTCTGAGAGAATGAAATCATGATGCTGCTTCCAAAATGACCGAAAGTAGTGGAATAAAATGAGATCTGATCAAAAAGCATCAGGACAGGTGCTATAAAAAGAAAACTAGAAAACAAATCAATTTGACATTTAATCTCTTGTAACGTATTCTTATTTTGAAGCCTCAAACTTTATCCAATTTGCACTCCATTTGTATACAGCTTGAAAACTCGAAACGATTTGGGAAAAATAAAAGATTACAAAATAAATACATAAACAAGCTCAACATAATTATATCACTATCAAAATAATGTATACTGATATTTGTAATTTTGAATCAAAAAATATTACAATTTATGTGAATATATCATTGAGATTTTAATGGATAATATGGCACAACTTCTCAAAACAATTTTCTACCGGAATGGCTGTACTACAGGATGCAATTTATTTCCTGATTTTAGCTTCAGAAACACAAGGTCATATTATACTCAAGTCAATACGCTAGCTTATTAAGAAATGTGCAATAATATATTCTCAAGTGTTACTTTGATTAAATATGTCAGTAATAAGGTTGTGGTATGGTTAGACATACAAAAAAAGGTAAAGAGAAATCTTTTTATTTCAGATTCTGGGTTTAAAATGTTATTCCAGGAAGGCAGTGAGAGAAAATATCTTTTAAAAGACATGGATTGTCATTCTGAAGACAAAAAAATATGAATGCAAAATGTGTGATGAATCATTTCCAAAACATTTATTTCTTGCTGAGCATTTGATGACCCATAAGAGATATTTGATGGAGGGGTTATCTGCAGCAAGTTTCTCTGGTGAAAGCAGTGTCAAAACTCATAACCAAAAACACAGCCGGAAAAATGTCTCATAAATGTGAAGTGTGTGGAAAAGGTTTCAGCACTAATTCTTACTTAGCAATGATAATGAGAGGCCATACTGGTGAGGCACCTACACACTGTGAAGTGTATGGCAAATGTTTTTTCCACCAGCAGTAATTTGAATGTCCACATGAGAATGCACATTGGGAAAAAGCCTTTTTATTGCGAAGTGTGTGGCAAGACTTTCTCCTATTTTGCTGGTTTAAATACTCATACGAAAACATACACTTGTGAAAAACCTTTTCAGTGTGAAGTGTGTGGTAAATCTTTCTCTAAAATCATGCAGTGAAAAACCACATGAAAACTCATACAGGAGAAATAACTTTCAACTGCAAAATATGCAGACATTTTTCTAGCAGTTCTGTCTTAAAAACCTACATGATGGTGCATATGGAAGAGAAGGCTTTTAGCTGTAAAGTTAGTGGTAAAGCTTTTTATTGAAATGTTGACATAAAAATGCACATTATAACTCATACAGGGGAAAAACCTTTTCACTGTGAAATCTGTGGGGAAACATTTTCTTGGAATAGATATTTGAAGCGTCAGCATTGGTTTATACACAACTGATGATGTTTATCAAAATTCATGGGACTTGTATATTTTGTATACAATACACAGTGGACATGAAGAATATGTTTGCATGGTGTGTCATTGATGAGTAAGATAAAAATCGTTAACTGTATTTCTCTTAGTACAACCCAGCCATTTGTTGTAACTACCAGACATAACCCATACTTGTGCTGGTCATCAAATACAACACCCCTGTCTAGGTTTGGAATATCATACTGAAGCAGGGTTTACACTTCAGTGAAGGTGGCTTGCTTTCAAGGTAATCAATATCACAGATTAATTTCTGTTCGTTGTGTACCTGTGAAAATATAACAGGCTGTGACTTTGTTGATTTGGGCAAGATTTTAATCATACTGTTTCTTCAATGTTGGATAATTTTACTGAAAAAGATGCAAATGTTCCAATAGAAGAAACAACACTGTTAAAAAATTATCAACAATTTAATTAAAGATGGAATGTAAAAATCATACAACTCTTATGATACTGTTTTGTCCTTTTCTACCCTTGAGGCACTAAGATACATCTGTTTCTTAAGTAAAGCTTACATTCTCCCAAACTCTCTCTTTCTCTCTTGTATACGCCAAGACATTTACATTTGAACTCTTGAGCTTTCAACTTTCACTTTATCCTTTTGTATAAGTATATTGTGGTATATAAAATTTTATTTTGTATATATTAACACACTGTGCATTTTCTTTTACTCCTTACACAAGGCTAATACACAAAAACTCTATCGACATATGATGGGAGTAGACATTGTCCTAAGATAACCTCCACCAACTAAAATACTACTACACGCACTGTATTCACGTTACATTGTAGCTTTGTATTATCACTTATTTCAATTACTACAAAGTTCTTCGAAGAACTTGAATTCTCTTGAAGTTCTGAGAGAATGAAATCATGATGCTGCTTCTAAAATGACCAAAAGTAGTGGAATAAAATGAGATCTGATCAAAAAGCATCAGGACAGGTGCTATAAAAAGAAAACTAGAAAACAAATCAATTTGACATTTAATCTCTTGTAACGTATTCTTATTTTGAAGCCTCAAACTTTATCCAATTTGGTGTAACTCTATTATTTTATTTATACTTTAAGTGAAAACTAAGACATATTTTACAAAATTTGATTAATCATTAAGTTTATGATCTTACTTCCAAGTAATCACTTGTGAGATGAAATGCCTGAGGAAAGCAATGAACAAGACCAGGAATGAGGCAATAAGAGATATGTTAGGAGCAATAACAATAATACAACACATTGAATGACAGATGATCACTCGAATGCCTATCAACCAATCAACCCTATGAGCATACACCCTCAGGTATTCTGGCTGGAAAGTGAGAGGCAAGGAGACACTGGAGAGTGACTCAGTGGTAAATACTCAGAGCCCATGAGGTATCTCTCCTCCAGGTCACTTGCCTTGCCACTGACAGACGATTGTGTCTCTCCACAACACCTAACAGCAAAAGCAGAAGGAAAAACTAAAACTTCCAAGCAAATTTCTATGACTTTATTTTTCAAAGTATTTTGAAAGCTGTTTATTTATCTTGTTTTTTGTTAACATATCAGATAAATTTCTTGGTTGAATACATATTTGTTATTGTTATAACAAATTAAATCTAACAACTAAACAAGTGGAAGGGAGATAATATAAAATTTCAAACTTGCATCAATGTGGAGATTAATATAATTTTGTCACATTCTTTTGTATTTCCTCAGAATCCTCAAATTTTTTTTCCTTTCAAGTGGGATTTAATATATATATGGAAAGAGGAAAAAGTCATATGGTGGTTGTTGGACCTGGGGAATGTTGTGCTTGACCAAAAACTGTTGCACAAGCCATGTGTCATATGTGTGACAAAAGAAATCAGATGTAAGGGGAATAACAAGATGAGTAATTAAGTTTTATAGTAAACAAAAATGGTTTTTATTATAATTTTAGTGATTATAATCAATGGCTAAGAAGGAAAAAAACAAAGGCCTACCTGTAAGAAGTTAAAAATACTTCAAAATAACTCAGGCTTTGCTGGGTTTTTGTGGTATAGTTTACATTTCAGATCAGCAAATGGTAGTAAACAGACTGCTCTGAAGCAGATTTCTGCAACAACTGACTTTGCCAGCCAACTCACTTAATCTTGGTGCCAACCAATGAATATGAATACCCAGATGAAAGACCTCCACTTGTAAGGTCATCCAACCACATCAAATAACAAAGAACTTGGAGAAGTGTTGAGTGGTCACTGATGGAAATTCTGTGATGTGGTGAGACAACCACACTCTACACACTTTCCTTTTAAGCTCTGCTATAAACAAAAGTGAGCAAGAACATTATAACAGCGTGTATGCATGACAGAGTTCAAGGTCAATCTGTGCCAAACAGCTTCTCTTTGCGTACTTTAGCTCTGTTACCACAGCGACAGATACTTTTTGATCAGACCTTATATGTAGCTGAAGCAATCTATGTGCAAATATCTGAATATTTTATTTGAAATTCACTTAGAAATAGCTACAAGCATTTCTTTCAAAACAATCATTTTTTCAGTCTGTTACATTTTAATCTATCAATTTAATTTGTTGTTTTAACTTGCATTTTTAAAAATTTATTTTCAATTCTAACTTTTAGCAATAAGGTGAACAATAAAATTATTTCCATATCAGCAAAATTGAATAATTATATATAGAAATGTTTCACACTTTTAAAATTTACATTCATAATTAATAAGACTTGTATCACTAAATCATTATTATCTCAAAAAAAAAAAAATTTTGTAAAGGGTAGAAACGGAATCAAATCGCCAGTGTGCATCTGGATAGAGTGAGTCTGCGTATCTGTTGAGATCATGCATTTAATTCAGACATGTATGGTTCCCAATTGGAATGAATAGAGGCAGCAACTGATGAAATCATTTGGAATTGGCCTATTCAATGGATGCTATTTTTCAGGAAGGTCAATGCTAGACCCAACATCTTTTTGCAGACCTGGCAGAAGTTGGTACAGCTTGGTTGGTATGTCCTATAACACCCACTATACTCGCTTGACCTTTCACCTCTGGATTACCACTTATTTTGACACCTGCAGAATTCTCTTAATGGGAAAAACTTCAATTGTTTAGAGGGATGTAAAAAACACTTAGACCAGTTCATCAGCCAGAAGTTCTGTTACAGGTTTGGTTAAGTTTGGTTTGTTTTACGGCATATCAACCTCAATGGGTTATTTGATGCTGACAAGATTTTTTATTGCTGGTAATATTTTTTATCTCTCTCTCTCTCTCTCTCTCTCTCTCTCAGTATATATTTGGTTTGTTTTGTTTTACAGCAGATCAACCTCAATGGGTTATTTAATGCTGACAACATTTTTATTGCTGGTAATATGTTTTTTCCTACAGAAATGCATTGTTGGTAATATTTGTTTTCTTCAAAAATGTATTGCTGGTATTGAAACCTATTTTTACACTTTCATAGTGTTTTGATCCCAGTTTGGGGGTTAACTATGTACTCATAGCTGGGACCCTAACAGGTGCTACCACCCTGGGTTAGAGTGGACCAGTAATTAAGAGGTGGTTCCACACTTCTTAAAACTTTCAGTGTTGGACATAGTTTATCGTCATACCCAAGATGGTGCAGATGTAGTTTATTGTCATACCCAGTATGGTTTGTTACTGGTGTCCTACAGCAGCCATTGTACTCACGTGATGTTACACCTTTTGTTAGCCACTTATTTTGACCCCTACAAAATTTTCTTAATGGGAAGAACTTTAATTCTCTGGAAGTCTGTAAATATCCTATGTTGTTAAGATTGTGGCTACCAATAATGAATCCTTGTAGAACTAACTCTTAGAATCACCTTGCTGTATAGGTTGAATAAGTCTGGTTAAACAACACACACTTGTCTCAAAACCCCTTTCTATTTTTGTATATCTCCTGAAATCATTTTCTATCCATATGCAGGCAGTTTGGTTACAGTATAGGTTACGGATTATTCTATTTTTAGTAGGACTAATAGTTGTAAAAAGCATTCATTTTATGAGAGGGTCTGCTTAAAATAATAATGGAATCAGGAATCTTTAAATTTCTCATACAACTTAGCCCCCTCCTCAAACCAAACTTTTAACATCAGATTTACTTCTCCATCGTTCAGGGGTGGGGAACCTGCAAAATGATTAATTGATATAAAAAAGGAGGTTTTACTCTGTTATATAATGTTCTATATTTTCATATATATATATATATATATATATATATATATATATATATATATATATGCCAAGGAAAATGGTTGGCTTATTGTACTGCTGCAGGAAGTATCTGACTCTTTTAATAATTTCACCCCTAGCAGGGTGGGAATGCCACTAGTATGCAGAGGAGTTACAGGGAGTGAAAGTGAAAGGGAAGACTGAGAATTGAGAAAAGGCTGAAAGATGAAAGGGGATTTAACATTGACATTGCATTTAAATGTTTGAAGATTGTAATTATCAGGGAGGTACGGTGGAGTAATGGATAGCGGCTTGAATTGAGGAATCGGAGAGCTGAGTTCAAATTCCAGTTGAATCCATTACATTCTCTTATGTGCTAATACCCTTGGGAAAGGTATGAATCCTCTTCTCCTCCTCTCAGCTATGTGTAAATAGCAGGACAGACCCAGTTCTATAGCCTTGGATAGCAACTGGTCTACCGCAGAAAGAAACAGCAAACTACTTGTCAATTATGTATCGAAAGATACATGATTGCCTAAGCGTGTCTCACACATGGCACATAACTGACTACAGGAGGCACGATGGAGTAATGGATAGCAGCTCGGATTGAGGAATTGGAGAACCAAGTTTAAATTCCACTTGATTCCATTCACTTACATGCTAATACTCTTGGGAAATGTATGAATCCTCTTCTCCTCCACACACAGACTGGGTTCTATAACCTTGGATGGCAACTAGTCTACTGCAGAAAGAAATGGCAACCTACAGCAGGAAAAATCTGCCTCGTCAGTCATGTATTGAAAGATACATGATCGCCTAAGCATGTATCACGCATGGCACGTAACTGACTGAAATTTAATCCAATATTTTTTAAACAAAGTGAACAAAACATTAATTTTAACCCGATTTCTAAACCACACTTTTTTTTCTCATTCTATAATCATAAAAATATACAGTTGAACTCCCCAAACCCAAACATAGAATAATCTAGAATTCCTTGAATTTGGACTCATCTTCAGATCCAAACTTTTGTATTGAAATGAATATGAAGGATTTCTTCCTCGAATCAGAACGGTACCCTCAAATGAACAGTCGAACAGATCTGTTCGCACAGTGCTGTAGAACTCTCTGCCTCGAGCGGAGAGGAACCCGGACGAGGCTTTACCGAAGGGCAAAGTTTCGTCCAGGGAGGTAGACAGGCCCTGAACCCGTTTATGCTGGTTCTAAGGGAATATTTTTGGCCGAGCCTACGGCCTTGGAGAATCCACAGTAAACTCGGCCTTGTGACACATACATCCCTCATGGTGGGGGGGGAGGCTGTTAAATATAACAGTACCCTCAATACCAAACATCTCGGTTGTTCGGCTTAGACGAATTGTACTGTATATCCTTATTTTTGACTTTCTTTACAGATTGTAATTGTTTTTGAATGATGCATTTGATAAATTTATAAACATTTCATAAAGTGTCTTAGGTTTTCACCAATTACAATATTTGTTTAGCATAATTTCTTTCATAACTTGGTAGACAATTATTGTTTGTACGTTTATGCATTCAATCTACACGGTGGAGTAATGGATTGAGGAATTGGAGAACCGAGTTCGAATTCCAGTCGAATCCACTACATTCATTTACGTGCTAATACCCTTGGGAAAGGTATGAATCCTCTTTTTCTCCCTCCAGCTATGGGTAAATAGCAGGACAGACCAGGTTCTATAGCCTTGGATGGCAACTGGTCTACCGCAGAAAGAAATGGCAACCTACTGCAGGAAAAAATCTGCCTCGTCAGTCATGTATCATGCATGGCACATAACTGACTGAATTATAAGGGAAACAGGAAGGAATTCCACAGGTGGGAAGTACGAGAAAAGAAACTGTTGGAGTAGAAGTGGTGGTTGTATTTAGTTATTTCAACAGTAAACAAATGGGATCTAGACGGCAATATAGTAGCACGCTTAAATTCATGTCGCTCGCTCTTCTAGTTCCATATGTCATGTCTAATGGATGTCCTCACCTTCTGGTTGGATAGGATGGGGGCATCTTTGATTACTTCCATGAAGTGGTCAGAGTTTTGGACAAATGAAGGTGACTTTCCAATCAGTGGGTCAGTTATATCTACAAGGAAGTCACTCAAAGGGTGACACACAGAGCCTTGCCAACTAACAATTGGTCTGAGCGGAATACCATCTTTGTGAATCTTAGAAGGCCGGAGAGTACAACGGCCGAAACGTTGTGATAAATATGGCAACAAAGATGAGGACGATAGTCAGAACAATGTAAATAGTGCACATAATACCTCACCTCAGAAATATAGACAGATAGCAATATATATTCTGAAACCTCATTACCAAGGGTACTTGCACAAGTATATTTCATTTTGATCAAAGGGGGTCGTCAGGGGCACAAACTCCTCACAGATTTTTTCCCTTTGATTTAAATGAAATTTGCATTTGAACTCGGGAATGACTTCTATCCAAAATATAGAAGAAGAAAGCCAGAAGATGGAGGTCACATAGGCAAGATCATTGAGTAAAAATTGATGTTGTAGCATACCTACGGGCGATAATGGGTATGGCATCATTCCCATAAATACAGTACGTGGTCTCAATTTGGATATTCGTCACCAGATGTTCTGGTCAAACTCTCTGCCTCCGGGAAGAGAGGATCCCCAGACGAGTCTATGTCGAAGGGTAGAGTCTCGTCTCGGGTAACAGCTAGCTGACCCCGTTTTATACGGGGTCTACGGGGAATTTTTGACCAAGCCTATGGGCTCGGATACTTCACATTAAATTCGACCTTGTGCCACATCTGACCGCGTGGGGCGTTTGGTAGATATCCTAGAGTTGGATATTCGTCACCAGATGTTCTGGTCAAATTCTCTGCCTCCTGGCAGAGAGGATCCCCAGACGAGGTTATGTCGAAGAGCAGAGTTTCGTCTCGGGTAACAGTTACCTGACCCTGTCTTATACGGGGTCTGCGGGGAATTTTTGACCGTGCCTGCGGCTCGGATATCCCAGAGTAAATTCGGTCTTGTACCATATCTGACCACGTGGGGCGGTTGGTAGATATCCTAGAGTTGGAAATTCATTGTGGAATTCTTCTTGACTCACTTCTAGCAGTTGACTACTACTTCTACGCGACGCTGGCGAATCTTGTATGCGTTGTTCTTGCTCTAATTATTACCGTTCATTACCAACCTTTGTTTGATTATTCTATCCAGTAACCTTCCCGAGGTTACAAAAATTGAAATGCATCATTTTTTCTCCACAAATTATAAAAATGATTTAAAAGGAATCACCATTTTCTTACAAAAAAAAAAAAAAAAAAAAAAATGTATGACATGGGTTATTCGGTTAGTCATATAATAAAATTAGTATGAAATGATTCTTATTTTTACCATACAACTACGACCCTAATGTGTTTTACGGTTCTCGTGGGCAAATATTTCCGTTATTATCTTTTTTTCTTCGATGGTTCACGTATTTTGTTTGACGAGTGCAGGTATCAAAAAAATAATTGAATAATGATGTCCATTATTCAAGGAATGAATATTCACTATATATACAACACTTTTTTTTAGCATTGATTGATGAATCGCCACGAATTACTGATACGCTGGAAACAATGGAATGCCACAATTCTCATGAGTCATATACGTTAAGCTGAATACAATTGACCCAATTTTCGTCGGCTCGGACGAAATGACCTAGTAACCTAGTTGCCTTTAAGTTTAACTTTTCATGGAAATCAATGAAATCAGGGCCGATGTGTACTAGCCCTCGAACGTATTGGGTTGGTAAGCCTGATCGGGGGCTTGTGCTTTGTAATCCTTGCTATCTCACTAATATTTCTTTTTCTTGTAACGTATATAAATGTCGGCATTTATAGACATTTACAAAATTAAAGTTTAAACTTACTAAGCACAACTGACTACCAAAGGATGAAACTACATTTTCGCTGATTTTGACGGTATTCTGGGCAATTTTTTTTCGTCCAAGTCGACGAATTGGTTTTTGCTCATGCTAAAAATAGAACATATATATATATATAAACTTTATCTCGAGCCGATGCTAAAAACTGCCGCAAATTATTGTCGAGTAATTTAAGATGGAATGATGACGTATTTCTAATTTGTATTTACATTGTATTTATTTCCTAGCTTAAATCGCATATGAACCATTATTGTACAATGTACATAATTAGGTTACAATCAAATTTATGAATACTACTTTATGAAAATTGAGATATAGTTGAGTGAGGGACCCCCGTATCATAAACCTTTTCACCGTCCCTGAACGAAATAAATAAATTGTCATTTATTTCCATTGAAACTGAAAAAAAAAAAAAATGATTTGAAAAAAAATTGAATAATGCATAATTTTTTTAATACTTTCGTCGGCAGCATTCAAAATCTCTGCATGACGTTGTTTGCTCACCACAAGATTTTAATTATAAAAACAAAATATTTTTTAGAATTACTGAAAATGTTCAGATTAAATCCTTAAAGACATGTTTTATGGTACAACACTTTATGACTGCCATGAAAAGACGCAAATTATTTTTATTGCCACTCATAATGATAATAGATAAAAAGTAAAACTGAAAAACGGGCTAGCTAACGAACCGGTTTCGAACCTCGATCAACAGAGCTAAAACGAGGTTTATAAATTAAATAGAATTATCACTAAAAAAAGATGGACAATATGTTTCAGAGGAAAAAATATATTGCTTGGATGGAAATTAGTTGGAGGCCCATTACGAAGTCCTTCTGTTTTACACAGAGAGGGCATCAACGATAAAATATAAATGGCCTCCAACACTTTCAAGAGGTAATTCAAGTGGGACTTGCTGAGAATGGTAAATAAGTCCACACTGAAACTAGTAACACAATTATGACTGTTTATTAGGTGTTCTGCGATGGAAGACCCATACGTATTGGTCAGAATGTCTGAAGGAGTGTACTTAAGACTGCGGTTTTCGTTGGAACGTGTTGTTTTTTGAGTCGTTCTCCCTATGTAGTGCTAACCACAACTACATTTAAAGGAATAAATTAAAGAACTATTATGATGTGGAGGAAGAATGTCCTTACACATGGACGGAAGGACAGGCTTGGCAGAGAAAACCACACGAGTGTTAGCGGCAAAGTAACAATCTCGAACTGCTACAGAAACCTGCTTAACGTATCTATCACTGATATTACCCAGCCAAGGAAGGCACAGGTACACAGGGTATCTTTATACTATAGCAGGGTTTAAGGGTTATAAATTAACCCTTAAACGGCGTGTAAAGGTTTGACAAACGTTCAGACAAAACTAGTAATAAACAAGAAAATTAATAAACTTTTCCGCTGACCTGAATCAATTGCTCGGTCTGCTGATAGGAAAGTTGGTTCAATGATCGAATAAGCACATGGCGAGTTCTACGACAATAAAATATCCGGAGAAATGCCCCTATCGCGTTGTTAAATATTTGAGCTTAACCTTAAGCACTGTCTGTAGGTGACCCCATTTTTAAAACAAAATGTTTGTACACCTACTGCATGCATCTCTGATCATCAGACAATAGTGTGGTTGAATTTTTCGCTAGTGTAGCCATATCCTACTATGGCAACAAGAAAACGACTAACTGAAAATCCAAGATGATGCTACTGGAGTTGTGCAGCCACTTATACTCAACAGATGAGGATGAAATTCTTATGAATATTGCAGAGTGCTAAAGGTTAACAACTAACAAAATATTGCAATAACAATCAGAAATATGAATGCTGGTCGTTATTTTAAGAAGAGGGTACAAATGAAAAGATTTGAAACAGACTTTTTCTATTTCACTAAAATGGCCGTCAAACATTTCTTTCTTTCTTTCTTTCTCTCACTAAAATCAAGTTGTGTCTTTTCTCCTCTTTCCACTCAATCAAAATTGAATAGTGCATTATTTATGAGGTATTGGCAGAAGACGTTAAACACTTCTATCTTCCCTACTTTCTTTCATTTTCTCACTGACACCAAGTAGCATCTCTGATATGTCATTTCTATGATTTCACCTGGTCAAATGGAACAGTCCATTACTTAGGTGGCATTGGCAGGCCGTTAAGGACATGTAAACTAATGGGAGGGTAAAGCAGAATTTTAATAGAGATGATTGCCACCGTAACAACATTAATTTTGAACCCTGCCTTATTCGATAAACATTCTTCTTTTATGTGGCATGTTCCAACCTCCTCCCCTTTATAGCTTCAAGCAACGTTTGTCCTTTTAATATTCCCCCCTTTCCCCATTCTGCTATCTCTCTACACAAGCTGGTTAGATAGGTTACACATGGCTTTCCTGTTTTACTTGCATTAAATATATCCCGTGAGTGTCAAATTTTCCAGGCCTTTTTTTTCCTCATTCTGAGTTTGTAATTCCATTCTTCTTACAACATCCTCATTACTTACATGCTCTGTCCATAGTATTCTCAGCCTCTTTCTGTCAAACTTCATCTCTGTTGCCTCTGGTATTCTCTTCCTCTGTGAAGAGATTGCCCAGCATTCACAGCCATTTAGGAGGAATGATATTGCATAGCAGTTCAGCCCCCATTTTTGTCACTTTTCTGTTTCTTAATACTTTGCTTAGCTTTTGGAAGACATCTTTCACCATTCCAATACGTTTTTCCTATTTAGGGTTACATTTTCTGGCTTCTGTTAAAAAGTTACCCAGATATTTAAATTTCTGTACCTGTTTGATTTTGTCATTTTCAAATGTTCAGTTCACATCTTGAGTCTTTTTCTCTTTCTGGCAAACAATAAAAAATCTTTTTGATTCAATACTGAGAAAGTTAACTATTTTTTCTTTTATCTGAAACTTTCAAAATTCATTCACAGCATTAAAATTTTACCCTGAAACAATATTTTCTTGTGCACCTTAGAAGGAAAACGGAGCTAAACACTGCAAGTCTTGTGCAGCAGAACTTTTTACAAGGAGTAAATGAAAAAAATCATAATTAAAAAAAAAAATTTATTGTGGTCTGTACATCAAAAGTTGTAACAAGTCTACCACCAAAGTCTTGTCAGGATATCATTTTTAGACAGCTAAACTTTTATTTTTTACAGTTGAACCATAATAAGAGCAACTTGAACAGTGGATGCCATCAATTTAAGCATGTCTACTGAATCGAAAACATGAACTCCTTAAAGCATTTAATAAAATAAACTTTTTTCCCCTCTCTGATGATATCAGTTTCTGCCAGCAGAAAATGTCCAGTCAGTGGTGGAGGCCCACTTCTGTTTGTGTTCTGTTTCAAAAACAAATTTAAAGTCAAAGCTTTTGCATATATTGACTAGGAACAAAAACTACTGAAGATGTCATGGCACTCCCCATTTCGGTGACAGCTGATGACTTTTTGCCTGAAGGGTCTACAGTACTTTGGGGCTTGAGAACTTTATTTTAAATTTTAACCACCAAGTGAAGCTGGACCACTGTTCCTATGTGCATATACAAATGAAACAGTTCATAGAGACACGTCAAGACACTATTCATTATACAAAAATAGAAATTCAGTTGCTTTTTAGAAGAGTTGTAAAAATCAACATCTGTTGGATGTCTTTAACTCTGGTAGCAATAACAGTTGTCAGCTGATATCTTGTTAAAGGAAACATCTGAAAGATGTTACAGAAATTGTTTTGACAGTTATTGACTTGGTAAAGAAGGTCAGCTGAGAGAAGTGGACCTCATAAGAACCATGTCAAATGGCCCTGACAAAGAAAGCCCAGCTGAGTGGGGAGTGGATTTGATGAAATTTTTTTTTTGGACAAAAGCTGACAGGACAAGGAAGGCTGGTTATTTATAAGACAGTGGTCCTAACAGACTAAAAAATAGAACGCTCACTCACCATGTGAAAGGATGAAGATGCAAGTTAAACCATTTTCTCCCTCATCTACTGCCAGCACTTATGAGAAGGGTACAGCAAAAGAAAATTTGCCAACTGCTATAATTTCATCTCATGGTTTTAGTTCATGGGTAACAATCTGGCCAAAAACTTATTTTCCATGTATTAAGCCACAAGTGTTTGACTGGAAGAAGCTGCATCTTGCAAATGAACCTGATGTCTGATCTGAGCTTCAATGCTATACTGTATCATAAATAAAAGATTGGCTAAAGCCAGGCAAATAATGCACAGCTCAATATGCAGAAAGGTTCTTAATAATTCTTAGAAGCAAAGTTTGGAAGTACTTGTTCTGTTAAGTTTGATACAATTTTCACTACTTACTGAATGTTTAATGCATATACTTATGCCTATAATTATGTATACTTATAGAAAATTTAAAGTATTTAACCCATTAATGCCTGCCCTAAAGATATGGGATGGCTGGCATTCATTTCTGGGACATTTCCTAAGTGACATATGCTATATCTACTCTGAAAGTCGACAGTCTCAGGATTTCAGAACTGGTCTTTCTCTTGGGGAGATATTTAAAACATACACAGTTCCTTTTAGACATTAATCATTTCCTGCTTTTGGCACCATAAGCCAGGTAACAAATAAGAGTTTTTTGACACAACTATTGAGCAGAAAATCACGATCTAGACTTCTATTCCTATACAGTTGAGATGAGGAGGGTTAGATGAAAAATTTAAGCTCTTTTCAGGAATTCTGGCTCGTCTCGGCAGAATGGTGTTTCTAGACATAAACACCTATTTTGATTTAAATAACTGATTGATTCGTTCATTATGGCTTATCAACCCTTTGCAGGTTATTTAAAGCCAGAAAATATCTTTAGATTGTAAGAATTTTACTCTTATTTTTGAGATAATAGTGGTTTTAGTGATACAAGTTTTACCAATTAACCCATAGCTGGGGGAGAAGACGGGGTTTATACCTTCTCCAAGGGTATTTGCATGTAAGTTAATATAATGAATCCATTGGAAATTAAAACTCAGGCCTCCAGTTAACAATTACATCAACTGCACCTCCAAGCTTACAGCATTTGGTATTCTTGACTGTATGGGAATTGGTGGTTCAAGATGATGTGGTTGTAAGCCCTGTCTTGTTTTAATTAAAATATTTCTAATCTTCCTCTTAAAAGAGCTGAAAAAGACCCACAAATATCCATTTCATGCTATTGTGTGAGCCCATTGTGCTTAGATTATATTTTATAATCATTTGTCATCCTCTTATACTACGAAAAGTAAAAACAAAATATCCCTCAAAATACCATATATACTCGCGTATCATGTGACTTTTGAAGACCTAATTTTGAAGCTAATTTTAAGGGGCTCACATCATACATGAGATATTGAATTAGCATATGTCCTGCTGGCCCTGTACTATGTCATTGACCAAACTATATATCCATTTACTGTAGTCAAAACATATAGCTGTATTTAAAATAAACATGATTTTGATATAACTGATGTCTTACTTAACTGTATCCAATGATAATGCATGTAATATTAGGTTGTCCCAAAAGTTTGTAAACACTTGCAAAAAATTGAAATTTTACTCACCAAGTATTAGGTTGGTGCAAAAATAATATCGTTTTTTGATGTATTTTTTAACGTCAAAAAACGATATTATTTTTTGCAACAACCTAATAATAACAAAAATTATTCCTCAAAATAAAGACCATAATTTTCCAAGAATTTCTGCCATCGATCTGCAAGCTTTCGGATCTGGTGAAAGTACCATTCAGCCGGCTTCGAATCAAAGAATTCTTGACACGCTTCCTCGATTTCATCAAACGAGTCGAATCGGCGGCCCTTCAGAAAGTGTTGCATTGAGCGGAAAAGGCCGTAATCTGATGGAGCACAGTCAGGACTGTAGGCTGGATGTGGCAGAACCTCAACGCCGTCCAGCTCTTCAAACTTGTCTTTGATCTTCCTGGCGGTGTGTGGCTTGGCATCGTCCTGCTGCATCAAAGTGCGCTTTCGGTTGATCAGAGCCGGGTACTTTTGCTTTAACTTTTCGTAGACCTGCTCCAGTTGCTTGACAGTAAAGTTTGGCACTGATGGCATGACCATTCGGAAACAACTCAAAATGTACGATTCCTTCAAAGTTCCACCAAACGCACAACATGACTTTCTTGCCGAATCGATCTTGTTTTGGAACCGACAGTGTCTCTTGCCCTTTCTGAACCCATCACTTGTCTCGATTGTGCTGGATTGTGTTGCATAAAAATTCAATTTTTCGCAAGTGTTTACAAACTTTTGGGACAACCTTATATTTACATATTAGTATTATATTATAAAATATAAATAACGAATATGCATCTTTTCCAGTGTTTACATTTATATTTAGCTGTTTCTCATTTGGTTGTTTATGGCTGTTATGCGTTTACGCAAGTATAGTGTTACTAATGAGACTATTGTCATTTTCTTTTACTTTTTAACTTATTTAACTAGAAGAGATAGAAGAAAAGATGTTAGTCTATTGTAATTTGGTTTTTCAAACAAAGGGACTCATATGATACATGAGATATATAATGAAGTATATTTTATAAGTGAAAATTTGGGGATTGCATGATACATGAGATCGCGCGTTACATGAGAATATATGGTAAATATTCAAAATACCTTAAATTTGACCAGAGGGTAATTTTAAGATTTCCAAACAATAAAAGCCTTTTTGTCTGAATTTCAGGGATAAGGAGTTATCATTATTTACACTATTGTCCTCATCATTATTGTTGTGATGACAATGATGTACCTCTGGCCTTCTTTAGATGTATATCAATCTGGATAACTTACAAAGAATTCTGAACTGAACCCTTTGTTTAATCTATGGAGGTAGATTCTTCTCATTCCACTGTTCATGTCTATGGATATCATCAAGTTTCTTATTTTATTTAACCATTCAGTTATTGCCCATCTTTTCTACTGAGTGCAAGTACACACTACCTGAGGAGGGATTGAACTCATATGGGACAATGGCCTAGTGAATAAAAGCATTGGTTTGTGAATTTGGTGACATTGTGGTTGAAAGTTCAATCCCTGGGTCAGGCAGTGTGTATTTGTACTCAGTGGAAATGGGCAAGCAATAACTGAACAGTATTAAATAAAACAAAAACTAGATGATATCGTTAAACATCAGCAGTTGAATGAAAAGACTATAGATGAAATAGAGTACAGTTTAGAATTCCCTGTAGGTTACCCAGAGCAATATACACCTGAGGAATGCCAGGGGACACAGCAGTTGAAACATTGTGATAACAACAACAACGAAGACAATAGTCCAAATATAAATATTGTAAATAATAAAAGCCTTTCCAATAGCCTCTGATTTTTTCTTAAACTATTCCTTTTTGGGAACTCTCAACAACATTCTCTTGAACTAATATTACTAGGTATGTATATACCAGTGGTGGCGTTTTAAGTATTGATTTCGAGAGAAATCTTTCCCACACACTTCACAATGAAAGGGCTTTTCTCCTGTATGTACTCTCTTATGCATTGTTAAGTCAGGATTTTGAGAGAAGGCCTTTCCGCACACTTCACACTGGAATGGTCTTTCCCCAGTATGTGTCATCATGTGAGTTTTAAGGTTACCTCTATTTGAAAAGGCTTTTTCACACACTTCACAAGTAAAAGGTTTTTCTCCTGTATGTATCATTATGTGGCTTTTTAAACCAAATTTGTATGAGAAAGCTTTACCACACACTTCACAATGAAAAGGTGTTTCTCCTGTATGTGTTCTCATGTGATTTTTTAAAGCATAGTTATTTGTGAATGTTTTCCCACACACTTTACAATGAAATGGTTTATCCCCAGTATGTCTAACCATATGGTTTTTAAATGCAGTATTGTAAGAAAAGGTTTTCCCACATACTTTACAAGTAAAAGGTTTTTCTCCTGTGTGTTTTCGCATGTGGACTTTTAGGTTACTGCTTGTAGAACAAGCTTTGCCACACACTTCACAATGAAAAGGTGTCTCTCCAGTATGGGTTCTCATGTGTATTGCCAAATAAGAATTTGTGCTGTATGGTTTTCCACACACCTGACAATCATGAAATTTCTGTTCAGCTTGGTTATTGTTCTCTAAACTGTCTTTATTTTCTCCTGGTAATTTTTTTCCAAAATTTTTCTCATGCATCTTCAGGTGGTCAGTAAGAAATGAAAGTTCATAAAATGTCTCCCCACAAGATCTGCAGTCATAATCTTTTTCTTCAACATTAGAATTCATTTTTATCAGCAAACTTCTGCTGTTTCTTCTTTGTCATCAGAAAACTGCTGCTAGCTTTTGGATTGATTTCCAAAGAAAATAACTTCACAGCAAAACCTGAAAGCAGGAAATAAAGAAACTTATTCATTCTTATTAAACAGTTGAAGTAACATAAAAAAAAATGGGGGCAGACATGAACCTATATGCTTTCAAAAATGGAGTGTCACTCCTCGGCAATTATTGCTTTAAAAAGCAATGATCAGAATTGGAATAAAAACCTAAACGTGATGAAAGTGAATTTTTGACAATAAAAGTAATAAACACTATTGATTCATTAGATTGTTTATTAAAACTATGATATTATTTATTGGAATGGTTGTCAAAACATTGGCTAATTGCCAGTTGAATCGAACTTTATAAAATGGTAAATAATAAAGATTTCTTTATAGTTGGTTTACATATTTTAATAATTTAGTAAATGTTTATAAATTTATGAATAAAAAATGTTTTCATATTTATTTCTTTATAAATCAGTAAATGATAAATATTGCATTAGTTTTTAGAATGTTGTAGATATAAAATTATTCTTGTAAATAAAATATCTAATAATGATTAATATTTTTGTTGTAAATTCTGAAGAACAAAAAACGTATATTTCTTGATATGTAAAATATTGTTATTTCATTAGTATCATATTTAAATACACTACATCAGGTACCCTTGGAACATAAGTGATCATGGCTCTCCACAGCTTCCCTTTATTTATTATGTTGTGAATTTCCCTGGCATCTTAAAATAGATTCTAGTGTTTTCTTTTGCTACTTTCTTTTTATTGGTTATGAATTCAGAGTAGTCTGTCTCCTAGACTGGTTGACACCCAAGGCTAGACAGTCCAGTTTACTCTGCTGTTTAACCCAAGGGCATCAGTGTGAAAGTGAATGCAAAAGACTCGACTTGCATTTGAACTCGGCTTGTTGATTCCACTTCTTGTGTTAATAAGCATTTCAATAATTACACCTCCATTTAAAAACTTGCTCTCACCTCATATTCCGATTACATGGTTTTGCCATAAACAAAACTTAATTCAGTTTTTGTGACAACTTTTAATGGAGATTATGCCATTTATATATATATATATATATATATATATATATATATAAAGTGGATTTCATTTTAATCCAACATTTTCATTACTTCAAGCATTATTATAAAGGATACATAGACTTGAAACAGACTCCCCCATTTTTATTTTCCTAGGGCCTTGTAGTTGAGTAGTAAAGCACACTGGATCAAAAGGTGGTTTCTCCTACAAAGGGGGATGTAAGTTCAATTCCTGTTGGAGAGCACATTTTCTTTATTAAGATTTCTCAAATATACAGGCTGATAGACATAATACGCCATTTAAAGTAAAAATTGTGCATCTATTAGGTTGGTGCAAAAATAATGACGTTTTTTCCACCAACCTAATATTTCAAAAAACGAGTATCCATTATAATAATGTTTGAAGAAATAATATATAATTTCTAAAGAATTAATGTACTTATTTTCAATACTACATTTAAATTATGTTTGATATAATAAAAAATATATATTTTTAACATAAATAATTATTAATATATTTATTAATTAAAATATATCTATTAACATTATTAATCATTATATTATTATTATTGTCAGACAGCTTTTGCACTGCGAAATGGTCTCCCCAGAAAATGTTTCCCTGATCACTCCAAATCGAGGTCTTTTCAAGTCCAGGGTCAACCATTATCTATCTTACATAACATCATATTAATGTACCTCTTGCTCCCTCGATGTATATACCTACAACATCCACATTTTGTAACTCTGTCAAGAGTGGCTCTTGGGCCTTGTATTGAGTGAACATTAGTAATATTGCATTGATCTCAGATTTTTTTCTGAATTTCATTTCTACTTTGTCACACAAACCTTTTTTAAATCTAAAGGAAGGAAAATTCAACATTTTTTTTTTTTTTTTATTTTAGTTTAAAATTTTTTCCTTTTACAAATTCTTATTGATGATAGAAGTGGATTCTTTTTATTTGTGAGGAAAAAAAAAAAACAAAAAACAAACAAATCACCATCAGAAGTTCTGTAAACCCATTTTAGGGGCAACATATGTTCTACACCCGCAGATAGCCCAACTCTTTCCAGGCCAGTTTGAATTCAGAGTTTTCCTTCTCCTAGACTAGCTACCTACCACCAAGGGATATAGGACCCAGTTTGTCTTGATCTCTGGCTGGTGGGAAGAGATGGTTTCATCATACCTTTCACATTTACCTCAGTGAATGCAATGAACTCAAATATTGTTTTCAAAGAGTGTAAAAAAAAAAAACAAACGCTTGACAAAAAAAAAGGCAAATCAACTTCATTTAAACTTTAGAGTTATTAAAAAAAACAAAAATATTAAAAAAATTAATTGAATATTCGTTTAAATTAAAATTCAGTCAATTAACTTGATTTCAGCCAGAAATAAAAATGCACATAAATGTTTTTGAAGTTTTGTTTTAAAATTATTTCAACTTTTTATAATTTTTAAAAAATTAAATCATTTTAGGTACCTCCACGAAATCGCTAAAAAATAGAGCATCATAGTCTGATGAAAAAGATGCCAAACTTTATGAAAACAAAATTATGTTTTTATGAAGAGGATGGAAAAAAATGTTTAAAATAATTTTAAAAAATTTGGTCTATCTATTCTTTTTAGAATATTCTTTTGATTTAAAAACCTAGTTTCTCTTTGTTGCAACAAGGGCTAGTAAATAACAGATAATTTTTAGCACGTTTTTTTGGTATTACACACATTAATTTGGAAAATCTTGCAAAAATATAAATAATTGTCAGATGTTAAATGAAACTTTCAGAAACTATTCACAGATGATCGAAATGATTATATGTTTTTTTTTAATTAAAGTCATGGCAGAAATATTTTTTTTATATTTATTAACACCCCATAACTAATTTTATGAAAAACTCTAGAAATTTGAGTGCATCGGGTTTAGTGATTACAATATAAAAGCACAAGGCTTTGCTTTGAAGAATGCAAATGATGTTTTTTTTTTTTTTTTTAATTGGAGCCAACGTACCTGAAAATCAGCTCTGAATTGTAACATACAAAACTCAATAAAACAAATATATTATTTAATTTCAAATGCTTTTATTTGTTTTATGAATATGGACAATATTTTCTGAAAGCAAAACATTTTTTATATTTTTTTAAATACGATTCTATCGCGACAAAGAAAATTTCCATGTTCCAAAAGTAAAACAACAAAACTGAAACTCAATTTATAAATCTAATTATAAAAATTAAACTTAAAATTTTGTTTTGAAACATGGAAATTAATTTTCTGTGTCGCAATGGAATCATATTTTTAAAAAGAAAATAATTATTTACTCTACTGTTTGTGTATTAGGTTGGTGCAAAAATAATGACGTAATAATGTCTTTTTTTGACGTATTTTTTAACGTCAAAAAACGACATTATTACGTCATTTTTGCACCAACCTAATACTTATTTTCAATCCTACATTTTAAAAATTATGTTTGATATAAAAACTATATATTTTTAACATATGAATAATTATTAATATATTTAATTTATTAATTAAAAAAATATAATATATCTATTGTCAGACAGCACTGTTTTTTTGTTTTGTTTTTTTAAATAAAAATAACTGCTAAGAACACCGGATTGTAAATCTTACTGTTCTTTAGTTTAAATGTTTGTAAATTATTTATATTTATTTAATTTTCGGTACTTAATTTTGACAGGATGACAAAACTAGATAGAAAAGCTGCTCACATTTTCAAAGCAACAACATGAATTTTCGGTCGTCTCTGTATCTGAAAAGAAAGGAGCTTGTTTAAAAACAGGGACCACTTTTTTTAGGTAAAAAAAAACTTTTCGTTCTTGTAATCTTGTAGCTTAAAAAAATGGGTTTTTTCACTTTTTTAGTCCAACCGTTTTTGCTTGCATTTTTTTAAACTTACAGAAAAAAGGGTTTGTTTTTGTTTTTTTAGTTTTATGAAAAAAGTAGATTTTAAAACTTAAAAAAAATAAAATAAAGTCTTTTGCTCTTTAGTCTTTCTTTTCACTCTTTGCTTTGATCTTACTTAAAATTAAATTATCTCATAACAATTACAATCGATTTTTCTATAAAATCTTAAAAATAAAAACATTTATAAAAACTTAGAAAAAAATCTTACCTCTATTTGATTTTTTAGGTTATTTTTTTGTCGTTTGAAAACAAGAATTTTTGTTTGTCGTTCCGAAAAGCTAAAAAAAATGTAACTAAAAAAAAAAAAATAATCATTAAAAAATGATTTTGTAAAAAATTTAGCAATAAACTTCGCTTTTTTTTTTTAACCAATAAAACTTGTCTGCATTTTGTTTTATCTCCAATAAACTGCATCCACAGAGAAACAAGCAAATGTGCGACTGAAATAAAAAAAATTCGCCTAAACAACAAAAAATAGCTTTGCATTGGGTTAAAAAAAAAATCAAAATAAACGACAGAACGACTGAGGCGGTGTAGCATAAACATAGTTCCTTATAAATAATGACACCAGGAACAATCTGTCATTATTTACGAAGCATAGTTTCAAACTATTAGTTTCAAACTATTAGTTTCAAACTATTAGTTTGTCTTGCACAAGGTCACAAATGTCGAGCATTTAATAAGAATCGAACACACTGTTCATTAGTCAAGGTCAACGAAACTACCTCATTAACCATTACCTCACAGTGTCACACCAAGGTATAGTAAGCTTTTTACTTTTTAGCTGAGGTGAGCTTTTCTTTTTTTTACTTTGCTTTTTTTTTTTTGCTAAACTTAGCTTTGGGTACTAGAGAGTAATGGTCAACAAGACTCACTTGTTAAAGGTTATCCTTACACTGAGGCGCCCAGTAGCAGAGAAAAACCTTGTTTTCTATGTTAATTACTCATTTGTAAAGAACAATTTGCGATACTCATTTTGCAGGTCCCCCCACCCAAATAGTGCGATTGTGGTCATCATCATCATCATCATCACACACACATACACCCTTACAAATTCAAATAATCAATAAACAATCACTCATTGGATAAACACACAAGTGGGAGTCGCAATCCACCCACGCACAATATTT
This sequence comes from Acanthosepion lycidas, assembly GCA_963932145.1. Taxonomy (NCBI): domain Eukaryota; kingdom Metazoa; phylum Mollusca; class Cephalopoda; order Sepiida; family Sepiidae; genus Acanthosepion; species Acanthosepion lycidas. Next base: position 94,036,339 of record OZ010575.1, read on the forward strand.
TTCCAACGCGTGACTAAGTCAAGTTTCCCGCCAAAAGCGCTGTGATTCCGTCACGTGACTACTATCTATAAGAACAAACACGAGTTTGCCTTTCTTTCTCTTTTCTGCTCTCTTTTTTTTTTTACTCAGCCAAAAAGTGATCTTCAAGAATTCTCGTCTTGACCTTGCGGTCAGACGTTAAAGAACATTTCCACCATACACGTACGTACGAATATTCACTACGAACATTCACACACACGCATATATATATATATATATATATATATATATATATATATATATATATATATATATATATATATATATATATAAATACTCACACAACCACAGTGTTAATTGTCAATGGGCTTTGTAAATGTTTTGTTTAATACATATATTTGTTTATATATATATCGGTCTTGTTTGTTTGTCTTTCTTATTTTTTTAGGGTTGGACTTAATCCAAGTCCAACATTCTATTGTAGCTAGACCTTCATTTAGCAGGAAATATAAACACACGTGTTTTCTTTACATCTACACCCCTCGGTCCGCTACAGGGTGCTAAATCTGATGTTAAAAGTTTGACGTGTGAAGGGGACTAAGTCGTATGTTAAAATTTAAAGATTCCTGATTCTATTATTATAATTTTAATCTTATCCTCTCATAAATTGAATATTTTAGAACTCGTTGAGGAATCGGAGAGCCGAGTTCGAATTCCAGTCGAATCCATTACATTTCCGTGCTAATAATACCCTTGGGAAAGGTATGAATCTTCATCTTCTCCCCTCAGCTATATAATAGCAGGACAGACCGTGTTCTATAGCCTTGGATGGCAACTGGTCTACCGCAGAAAGAAATGGCAACATACTGCGGGAAAAAATCTGCCTCGTCAGTCATGTATTGAAAGATACATGATCGCCTGAGCGTGTATCACGCATGGCACATAACTGACTGAGTCCTACTAAAGATATTAGAATAATCTGGAACCTATACTGTCAGCAAACTGCCTGCATATGGATAGAAAATGAGCTCGGTAGATATACAAAAATAGAAAGGGCTTTTAAGACAAAGGTGTGTCGTTTCACCGGACTTATTCAACCTATACAACATAAGATATGCAGATCACACAGTGTCCATAGCAGACACGGAAAGCAAACTACAAAAACTCCGACAGAATGTAGGGAAAGGAAGCGAGAAGAAAGCATTAAACATCAACTGCAGGAAGATAGAATGGATGGTTGTTAGTAAAAGGAAAGATAGTTCTCTGTGTTGCGCCAGAAAGATTTTTTTAGCCCGAGTTCATCCTTCAAATCTATAAATCAACCATTCGCCTTTGCATGGAATACTGCTGCTATTTATGGTCTGAAGCCCCCACTGTTCGTCTTAAGGTCCTTGACAAAATCCAGAGACGGATATTCAATATGGTTGGCGCTGATCTGGCATCTCGTTTTTATTTTATTTTATTTTTTTTTTATTTATTTATTTTTTGCTATTTAATTTTTGGAATGTTTTACTTTTTAAGAAGGAGATGTTCATTATCATTATAGTTTTTATGATACTCGTTCCTGGAAAGCGTCTTGACAGAGGACGGCAAGTGCGACACTGAAATCCGTAGGAATAATGGGATGGCCAAGGCAGCTAAGGTGGGGCGGATCGCCCCGGGTGCCAGCACAGGAGGGGTGACACAATGTCACCCCCAACAAAATTTTTCAACCAGGCTAAGGTGCCAAAATAGTCTGAAAACTGGTGGAGGCACAGGGTTTCGCAGGCGGGCATATGACCCCGCAGAAATAATTTATGACCCCGCAGTTTTTTTCCCCACCACGTCAGAAATTTTCTAATAAATTGTCGGGAAATTTGTGAGTAGGAAAAATAGCAATGTTTTCAGCTTTCGTGTGTTTCAGTTGCTACAATCTTGGTTACTAACAAGAGACATTGTTATAACATTTTATCGGATGATATGGTGTTTTAACTCTGCATCATTAATAACAACAAAGCGAAATACGAAGCCAAAAGTGCAACAATTTCAGTCTTGCCTGTGTATCAATTCGCTGAGATACAATTTTCCATTGAGTGAGTGATATACTTTTGAATATATCTACTAGTGTTGGGACGATTAATCGGAAGCGGAATCGAGAATCGGAAAAATCGGAACTTTTTTGGGGTATCGGAAACAGTATCGGAATCGGAAAAATTTGTGCCTATTTTCCGATTCCAAAAATGATTCTTTTTAAATTTTTAACTTAATTTTCCATTTAAATGATAAATATTTATTGTTTTTAAATTATCACTAAAACTAAAATAATAATAACATCAAAATACGATGTAAATTTATTTTACTTGTATAAAGAAAAACAAAAAAATAAACTTTGCATAAATTCTCTAGGTAACCTTTAAAAGAATGCAGTTGATTTACATTACAATGTTCCGAAAAATGCTTAAAAATTAAATAGAACATTTTTGTCAAGAAAAATACTTTCAAACAGCATTGATAATTAAAAGGTTCCCTGAGAATGATGCAACGGAAAATTGGACACCGGAAAATTAGCAACAGAAAATTACGTCAACCATGAGCCAGTCGAGACTGTCGGATCTGGCTGTACTGTCCATTGAAAACGAGCTTACAAGACAAACAGATTTTGACGATGTCATTGACCAGTTTGCCACAATGAAAACAAGAAAACATTCATTCTAAGACCATAGTATCGAATGTCATTCTTTTGTGTATTGCCGTGTTTTGTATTTAAACGTCAAAAAACGATATTATTTTTGCACCAACCTAATAGTTTTTCTGAAAGTGAACAGTTGCATTTTAAAAATCTTTTGATTTGAACTGATTATTTTGTGGTATTGGATTTTGTCTTGGATCATACATGTAAACAAGTAACGTACCGGTCAGTAGAGTAAAGTAGAGGTAGAGCATGTATGAAAATTTAGCTACAGCTAACCATTCAGCATAGGGTGAATCGGGGTCATTGGGGTGACATTTGAGCGGACCGCCCCGGGTGACGTTTACTCTAGCTACGCCACTGGGCCAAAGACACATTTCAAAAGCTGGGCAGATTAATGCGAGACAGGAGGATATTTTTGGTAACAAAGAAAAGAATACTGCGCCGTTACGTGACACCTATCCTTCTTTACGGCAACGAATGTTTACAGTCATTCTCTCACAGACGTGACGTCGCTTCCCTCTGTCTTTTCTACAAATTCTTTCACGGTAACTGCTCCGACGAGCTACTTTCGCTGGTTCCCAAACTACAAGAATTTAAACGTGCTACTAGGTTGGCATCTCAGTCCCACCCTTTCACTGTCGAAACGGTTAAATGTAGCCGTTTTTTCTACTCCAATAGCTTCATATATCGAACTTCCCGTCTGTGAAACTCCCTTCCTCTAACTTGCTTCCCTGATAGCTATATTATTCAAATGTAATGTCAATCGACATCTTCAGATGCCTTGATTTAATTCTCCATTCTTCTCTTCATCTTTTCCTCTTTTATGCCTCTTTGATCTTGCTCCCACTCTCTAGGGGTGAAAAACTTAAAAAAAAAAAGGATGAGCCCATAGTGTAAATTACAAACTAGGGATGAGGTATTTTAGTTATTTACACTAGATACATTGTTTGGACCGCTGTCCTCATCTTTGTTGCCATATTTACAATGTTTCGGTCATTGTACGCTCCAGCTCCAGCCTTCTTCAGGTGACTAGAATATTGAACTGAACCCTTTATTTTGTCCACCAGGGTAGATTGTTCTAGTTCCATGTGCCATGCCTCTTCCGGATGTCTCCAAATGTTTGTTCACCTCTGCTGTAGCCAGGTACTGAACTCACATGGCCCTGTGGATAAAAGTGTTGGTTGAATCCAGCAGAGGTGAACAAAAACTTGGAGAATTGGGTTAAAGAGAGATAACTGATACTGAGACATTCCAATCACCTGAAGAAGGCCGTGTACAACAGCCGAAATGTCATGAATATGGCAACAAAGATGAGGACAACAGTTTGAACAATGTGAATAGTGTAAATAATTACAAGTCAGAGATATCTGTCTATATTTCTGAGATGAGGTATTATGTACACTATTTACATTATTCGGACTATTGTTCTCATCTTTGTCGCCATACAACATTTCGGCCGTTGTACGCTCCGGCCTTCTTCAGGTGGTTGGAATGTCGAACTGAACCCTTTATTTCGCTCACTGGGGTAGACTGTTCTACACCCCCCACGAGGTCAGGTTGTGACATAAGGTCGGTTTAATGTGGGGAACCCGAACGCGTACACCCGGGCTAGGAACAAAAATTGCCCGCAACCCCTGCAACAATCGCTTGCGCTGGCCTCGGTGCGAGCACTGATGTCTCTCTCTGTTGCAATGAGAAGGCGTGGCCTCGGGCAGCTGTTTCCCAGGGATGGGCTTCTCTCACTAGTTCCATGTGCCATTTTTTTTTCTTTCTAATGGATGTCAGTTATCAATCATCTCCTGTTAGTTCTCCACTGCCTTAATCGGGTATTGAACTCACACTCTTTGGGTCTTGTCACTGGATCTAACCAATGCCTCAAGTGGATAAAGGCGTTGGTTAGATCTGGTGACTGGACCAAAACAGTTGTGAGTTCAATACCTGGTTGAGGCAGTGGAGAGGGGAATTAATCATGGCACGTGTAACTAGAACAGTTTACTCCAGCGAGCGAAATAAAGAGTTCAGTTCGACATTCCAACCACCTGAAGAAGGACGGAGCGTACAACGGCCGAAACGTTGTAATAAATATGGCGACAAAGATGAGGACAATAGTCCGAATAATGTAAATAGTGTAAATCAGAGATAGCAAAATCAAAGAAGTCCAACAGTTTAAATATCTGGGAAGTGTTTTAACAGCGGACATAAAGTGCGGAAACTGAGATCTGAAGGCGTATTTATTACCAAAGATACATTCCAAAAAGTTTGGCAGAGGAATAAGAAACAGAAAAACTTAATTAGCAACAAAAAAAAAAAAAAAAAAGGAGTACTGAACTGTTTATGTGATATGTGTCCTCCAATATGGCAGTCAATACTGAACAATCTCCTCAAAGATGAAGAATAGACTTGAAGCAACAGGTTCTACAGATGATGAGGGTATCATGAGCTGAACATGTGTGCAACAAGAAAGTTTTAGGGAAAATGTAAACAAAAAGGAAACTTATACTTAACATCAGAAAGAGATCGCTGAAATTTCTAGAGCGCACAATGAGGAAAGACTGCTTGGAAAATCTGATACTCACAGGAACAGAATGAAGACAAGACGGACACGGGAAAACAATGCATAACTTAGTGAATTTGACTAAATGGATGTCGGAACAGGTTTTAGGGGAAATAACCAAAAGACAAAATTTATTGGGCTACAAAAGAAAGGAAGTTGTGGAGAGCCATGATGGCTTATGTCCTGAGAGGGTATGGCATATAAAAGGCAGAATATACTCAAGTATATTGAGAGTTTTTGTGATCAGTTTTTTAACCCAAAAATATGGCGTCGCACTATTCACAGGTAAATATTTTCGGGGGGGGGTTAAAATTCATGCATTTTCAGTGACCATGACCTACCTGTTAGGCGTACATTCTCACAGAACCTTTGACTAAGTATGACAGTACAGGCAAAGCCCCTTTAGCCTACCTCTTGTAACCTGGATTATTTCTCTTGCTACATGGACGGCAGAATAACATTTGCTATGTGTGCTACTTAAAATCTGAAAAAATCTCTATCTATAAAAGGAACGATGTGTGTGTGTGTGTGTGTGTGTGTGTGTGTGTGTGTGTGTGTAACGAATGCACGGCCGCAATTTTCGACGGATTTACACCAAAATTTACATGCACATGCTCCAAGTTAGCGGGAAGGCCAAGACCGACTTTGCATTTCCCAACTCCCATCGACAGTGAAAATAATCGAATTTTTAATGATTCTACGGCATTTTTCATGTAGTTTGCGGCCATTTTCTACTGGCCAGAGTGAGAGCCTAAAGCTGGCTGTCACAAATAGGCAGGAAGATTCTATTGGCCAGTCTGAGAGCCAACAGCTGACTGATACGAATGTTAACTAGCATGCTAGCATGCAAAAAAAAAAATCAATAGCTGCATTCGTCACAAGTGGGAAAAATTTAAATCTGCATGGCACTTTACTCCAATTGGCTCATTAGCTTGCTTAAACTCAACGTTGATTCTGATTCTGCAGAACTGGGTTGGGTGTGAAAAAGTATTTGTTGTTAACATTCTTTTTTCATTCGCTTTTTCCAGTTACGAGTCCTTTTTTAAAGCTGATCGTTTTGTGTTCATTTTGTTTAGTTCTTTTTTCGTAACAGATTTAATGTTTAGTATAGAGCTTAGAAAAAATTCGCAGTGTGAGATAGGCAAGAAGTAAGGCATGTAGCAACAACAGCACGGAAAAGGGCACTCCTTTAAAGGCAAAGAAGGATAAAAATATTTTAAGTCAAGTGATAGCGATTGCTGTATGAGTCGTACGATTTTTGAATCAAGCACGGGCAACGCCGGGCCATGGCCCGGCGTTAACTTATATAAATGAAGAATTAATGATATTTTTTTTTCCTTTCTCAAACTTGTGTTCGTCCTTGTTCACATGTGGTTACATTGATGGGGTGTTGCTTTTTCAACGGCATCCCTTTTGATTGATACGTATCTATATTGTATAGCTTAAATGTGATGCAAGGCTGAAATTACGGAGCACCCAATGAGGATCAAAGGCACTTCTTAGTTGTAATCGATCTTGCAAGACATGCTTGCGAACCATTACACCATATCAAAGTGTCCATATAGGGATTTACTAAGTGTAGGTTAGATGTGGCACAAGGAAAAAAGTATGGCGGACGCGTGAACTCACTACTCAGTTGTAATTGATCTAGACAGAAAAGCTCGCTAAACCTGAGACTACCTCAGTGTCCAAATGATTTTCTAATCACGGCTTCTATGCGCACACGTCTGTAAATAAGTGGCACCTAGTGAGGATTGAACTCACAATATGCACCGGACCTGATTGTAACAGCCATATAGGTTAATCCATCTTGGGTATTCAATAACTGGTATGATGAGATGAGGCCACGTCATAGATTGTTGGTAATTATTTTCTTTTAATCAATATCACACCAAGCCAGGCAATGCAGCTGCTAAAACACAAGGCCTTACAGGGTGTGGAGCAATTAGGAACAGAAATATTAGTAAGGAGCAGAAATCAGGTGGATTCTAGATAACGATTGATATTGCATTTAAATTTGGCTGGAAAGCATGGAGCCGGAAGGGAGTTTCACGAGTGACAAAGGCAAGAAAAGAAGCTGTTAGCATAGAATCTACATATATATTATACATATAGATATATATAATATGCACATATATATTATACATTTATATAATATGTATATATATATTATACATATATACACATATATAATACATATATATATTATATATAACACACACATATATATTATATATATAATACATACATATATATAATATATATATATATACATTATACGTAGAATACATATATATTATATGTAGAATACATATATATATATATATTATACACCTGTATATTATATATAATACATATATAACACACATATATATATATTATATTTATAATACATATATATATATTATATATATATTATACACTTGTGTATTATATATAATACATATATAACACATATATATATATTATATTTATAATACATATATATATATATTATATATAATACATATATATATTATATATAATACACAAATATTATATATATTTCTAATATATATATAAGACATATACATATATATAATACATATACATTTTCTATATACAATATATATAATACATATATATTATATATAACATATAAATATATATATATGAAATACATACGTATTATATATATATATATATAAAATACATACGTATTATATATATATATATATAAAATACATACGTATTATATATATATATATAAAATACATACGTATTATATATATATAAAATACATACGTATTATATATATATATATATATAAAATACATACGTATTATATATATATATATATAATACATATATATATATATATATAAAATACATACGTATTATATATATATATATAATACATATATATATATATATAATACATATATATATATATAAAATACATATATATATATATAAAATACATATATATATATATAAAATACATACGTATTATATATATATATATAAAATACATACGTATTATATATATATATATAAAATACATATATATATATATATATATATATAAAATACATACGTATTATATATATATATATATATATATATATATATAATACATACATATATATAATATATTATTTTATATATATATATATATGTATCTATATATATACACCTCCATAGCCATTTCTGTGTTTGGGTATTACTGCATAGCAGCAGTGTCATAAAAACAAAGTTTTCCTTCCTTGAGATGGACTGCCTTCTCTGGACTCTAGATCTACATTACCTGAAGCAACTGGTCATAAAATTCCTGTTTTCCGCCTTCGTCCATTCTCTTACTTAGAATTGGACTTTGTTTTCAGCGGCCATTTGTGATGAATGCCATGGAAACATTTTTTAGACAGTGCTGCTTGTCTCCACTATCACAACCTTGGGAATAATACAGGTTTCAAATCTTAACTTCTTTGTATATTTATTGTGTTCCTTCAGGATATTCTCAATCATGGCTCTCCACAATTTCCTGTCCTTTGCAGGTTTCAGTAAATTTTTTCCTTCTTTTTTTTTGTCTCTCCCAAATCTTGTACTGCCATCCATTTACTCAAGTTCGCTTGATAGGTTATACATTGTTTACCTCTATTCCTCAAATCTGTCCTTTGAGTATCAAATTTTCAAACCCTCTTTCCTTATTATGTGCCCTCGAAATTTTAACAGTCCCTTTCATGTTGCAGCAGTATTATAAATAACTTCTGCCATGGAAAATCAACTCTCTTCTTATAATGAATAAGAAGTTCGTTTAATTTGATACCAGCAGTATTCATTACTGTTGGTATGGCAAATGCAAATTTTAGCTAAAGCAACATGAGACCACTGATTCAGATAAGTTCCCTGTATTTCTGTCTGGCAAAGCAATTATTGCTGGCAACTTCTCACCTATTTGCTAACTGGCTTCGTGCACCTACATGAATTATTGTTCGTGATGCCGGAAATGTCATTGACAATCTGCAAGCCTTTTGCCCTTGTCAAATGCATAGTCAAAATACCTATTGTTTCAAATCTAGGTTATCATTTTCCAGATTATCGAGGCCTTACAGCTGAGTGAATAGCCTTTCCTAACATTGTTCTGACATATATAGAGAATTATATACATTCTTTCACAGGATTTTGTGAATGTGCAGGCTAATGCATGCGGTTTAGTAAATAAATACGGGACCTTTATTTTACATAAGAAGTGTCCATTATAATGTTTGAATATACACAGGCTTATTCCAAAGAAAGAGCAGATTTTGAAAATTTTATAAAAACAAATGCTAAAAGCCTGAAGAAACACATTACCAACAAAAAGAAGCATTTAAACAAGATTAAAAAAAAATTTGCATTTCAATAAGTTTGAAACTTATCTAGTTTGTGTGTGTGTGTATATATTAAAGACATTTTTATGTTTAACGTTCTTTTTATACATACAAGTATTTAAGTAAATGCTCTGTTTATAATAAACAGTATTAAATAACATTTACCGGCCTGAATGTCCGAGAAATTTTCATAGAAAATATTCGTCCTTTGACAGGATTCGAACCTGCATCCTATACGGAACCATCATTTACGCTGACGTGCCTGTATAGGATGCAGGTTCGAATCCTGTCAAAGGACGAATATTTTCTATGAAAATTTCTCGGACATTCAGGCCGGTAAATGTTATTTAATACTGTTTATTATAAACAGAGCATTTACTTAAATACTTGTATCTATAAAAAGAACGTTAAACATAAAAATGTCTTTAATAAATAAATTGTCGGACTTTGTCCATTTCTTAATGTGTGTGTGTGTGTGTGTGTGTATATATATATATATATATATCACATTATGAAATGGACAAAGTCCGACAATTATTTTTAAGACATTTTTCTGTTTATACATTCTTTTTAAAAACAGCATTTACCAGCCTGAATGTCCGAGAATGTCAGGAATCGAACCCGTGTAGTGTATCCCTATACGGAAGCGTCATATAGCCTGATGAAACGGTTAAGGCCCATCAGGCTATATGACGGTTCCGTATAGTATACAGGTTCGATTCCTGTCGGAGGACGAAAATTTTCTATGAAAATTTCTCGGACATTTAGGCCGGTAAATGTTGTTTAATACTATATTATAAAACAGAGCATTTACTTAAATATTTGTATCCCTAAAAGAATACCCGCTCGGCCCGGTGGCTAGGATCAAAGTGTAGTATCTGTGCTTTGTGAGCTGCCGGGTCGGGTGTCTGTCGAACTCTCTGCTTGCAGGGAGGAACCCTGACGAAGCTCCGCCGAAGGGTAGGGTTTCGTTGGGGGAGGTTGACGGAACTGGCCCCCCTCGGGGGGTTTGGATGGTTATTTATTTTTGGCTGAGCCTACGGGCTCGGGGATACCCACATTAAAAAGGCCTTGTGCCACATTCAATCCTCGTGGGTGGATTGATAAATACCATCCCTAAAAGAATACCCGCTCGGCCCGGTGGCTAGGATCAAAGTGTAGTATCTGTGCTTTGTGAGCTGCCGGGTCGGGTGTCTGTCGAACTCTCTGCTTGCAGGGAGGAACTCTGACGTAGCTCCGCCAAAGGGTAGGGTTTCGTTGGGGGAGGTTGATGGAACTGACCCCCCCTCGGGGGGGTTTGGATGGTTATTTATTTTTGGCTGAGCCTACGGGCTCGGAGATACCCACATTAAAAAGGCCTTGTGCCACATTCAATCCTCGTGGGTGGATTAATAAATACCATCTCTAAAAAGAATACCCGCTCGGCCCGGTGGCTAGGATCAAAGTGTAGTATCTGTGCTTTGTGAGCTGCCGGGTCGGGTGTCTGTCGAACTCTCTGCTTGCAGGGAGGAACCCTGACGAAGCTCCGCCGAAGGGTAGGGTTTCGTTGGGGAGGTTGACAGAACTGGCCCCCCTCGGGGGGTTTGGATGGTTATTTATTTTTGGCTGAGCCTACGGGCTCGGAGATACCCACATTAAAAAGGACTTGTGCCACATTCAATCCTCGTGGGTGGATTGATAAATACCATCTCTAAAAAGAATACCCGCTCGGCCCGGTGGCTAGGATCAAAGTGTAGTATCTGTGCTTTGTGAGCTGCCGGGTCGGGTGTCTGTCGAACTCTCTGCTTGCAGGGAGGAACCCTAACGAAGCTCCGCCGAAGGGTAGGGTTGCGTTGGGGGGGGGGGATTGACGGAACTGGCCCACCTCGGGGGGTTTGGATGGTTATTTATTTTTGGCTGAGCCTACGGGCTCGGAGATACCCACATTAGAAAGGCCTTGTGCCACATTCAATCTTCGTGGGTGGATTGATAAATACCATCTCTAAAAAGAATGTATAAACATAAAAATGTCTTTAAAAATGTATGTATTTTAAATACATTTTCTGTTTATAATAAACAGTATTACATTTACTGGCCTGAATGTCAGGTAAATGTAATTAATATCGTTTATTATTATAAACAGAGCATTTACTGAAAAAATTGTATCTTTAAAAATAGTGTATAAACAGAAAATAAAATAATTGTTGGACTTAGACTAGTACATTTCAAAATATATATCAAAATAAAAAGAACAGATTTATAATCCACAGATCTGTAGCATTTATTTTAAAAAACAGTGTTTGATACACAGTAGAGCACAATATTATATTATTTAAAAAATTTAGGTTTTGGTTCCAAAACATGGTCATTTTTGTGTTGTGATGAATAGATATTTTTAATTATATATATATATTAAGTGGGTGTGTGCACACAGGGTTATTAAAAAAAGAAAGCAGATCTTGAAAATTTAAATGCTAATGGGCAGAAACACATTACTTGATAGGAAAAGGTTCAGTTATTAAAATAAACGAAAATATAAGTGTGTATGTATGTGTGAATAAGAACAGAAAGGAAAACTTAGCTGATACATTTCATGCTCTGAGGGACTCTATCAAGGCGAATGTAAGGATTTATAGACAAAAGTAAAAATGTGAGTTCCTTTTTTTCCAAATTTTTAAATTTAAGAAACTTATAAATATTCATCAGGTTAATTGAAAGATCTATGTAAATTATGGAGGATGTTAAGTGACATAATTTAATGTCTAATAAACAAAAGTGAGTAAATGATGTTGAACTGTTTGTTTTTTTGTTTTAAATTTAAGAGACACTCATATCCATCAGGTTATCTAAAAAGTCTATGTAAATTATGGATGATGCTAAGTGACATAATTTAATGTCTAATAAAACAAAGTGAGTAAATGTTGAATATTTTTTTTTTTATATATAGTGTAATTAATATTTATATTATTTTACCTTGAGATTAATTAGTGTATTCTATAATTATAAATAAAAGGAGGTTATGATATTCACCATTTTGTCTTAATTTTTAAACATTTTTATAGTTATGGATGGTGCCTTGGGAAAGAGGAAAATTTTCAGAAATGGAGATATTTGATAAAATCCAGGACACACATTTATATTTTGATGAGATTTCTATAGAGCACTCTTGAATTTTCCATCTAAGCTAGTTTCTCTTTTAATAAGTGAGGCATCCTTTATATTAAAATTATGGTTGAAATTTATTTCTATGTAGGTCTAATGCATTTCATAAATTGTTGTGTATAAAATCCTTTTTGTGTTCCTAGTTACATTTTTTTTTAAATTTCTGTAAGTTTCTCCAATGTATTATAGGGAGCAGTTGTGACAGTTTATTTTATGTACCTACTTCAGAATTACTATTATGGGTATTTTTGGTTTTGATCATATATAGTTTGGGATGTGGTTGTAATTATTTTGATATAGTTAAGATTGGATAAATTGATTTGGATAGGAGTTAGCAGGTAGTACATGTTTTTATCTATTTTCTTTTGTCAGTGTTATTAATAAGGTTATCTTTATGTGATTGTCTAAGGTTTAGTCTCTTAGCATTGTGGATTATACGATATTTAAAAAAAAAAAATTAAAAGAAAATTAAATTTATAACCTATTATTTAAAATACACAATACAAAAATTAATCCCAAATTAAAGTATTATTTACATTAAAAAAAAAAAAATTATTGATCATTTACTCAACTTGTTTATTAGATATTAAATTTTCTAACTTGGCATCCTCTTTACACTACTTACATTGTTCAAGCTGTTCTCATCTTTATTGCCATATTCACCATGTTTCGGCTGTTGTACATTCTGGCCTTCTTCAGGTGATCACATGTTTACATTTCAAACCAAACCCTTTGTCTCGTCCACAGGGGTAGATATTCTGAATCCACATGCCATGTCTTATTTGGAGATGTCAGTATCAGTTAATTCCTTTTAGTAATTCAACTCTCCCAAGTTTTCGTTCCCAGTTGTGGTCAGACAACTCTTTGGGTAGTCACTTTTTGGATGACTTCAACCAATGCTTTTATCCACTTGGCTATCAGTGAGCGAATTTTTGGGGGGCTTATAAACCTAATGTCTCAGTAACCATTTCTTTTTTTAAAACTGGAGATATTACAATTTATCATTATTTTCTCTAGCTCTCTGTATTACTGGGCTCCATATTGTATTATTGTCTCTACATCATTGGCTTACATTTTTGTAGCCTAACATAGTACTTCTCAAACTGATATGGCAGACTGGCATTTTTTTTTTCTCAATGTACCTGTAATATTTTGTAGTAATATAAGTCCGACTACTATTTGAAGACATTTTTATGTTTATACATTCTTTTTATAGATACAAACATTTAAGCAAATGCTCTGTTTATAATAAACAGTATTAAACATTTACCGGCCTGAATGTCCGAGAAATTTTCATACAAAATATGCATCCTCCGACAGCAAGGTCAAATTTACTGTATTCATGGAAGATTGAAGTTTAAATACAGTAAATTCGACCTTGCCAACCGAACAATCCTCTGTGGCCAAATCGGTTAAAGGCACGTCAAGCTAAATGATGGCCCTGTATAGGATACAGGTTTGAATCCTGTCGGAGGATGCATATTTTCTATGAAAATTTCTCGGGCATTCAGGCCGATAAATGTTTAATACTGTTTATTATAAACAGAGCATTTACTTAAATATTTGTATCTCTCAAAAGAATGTATAAACATAAAAATGTCATTATATATTTTTTATCTTCCATTTTTGTAAAATAAATAATTCTATATATATAAAAAAAAAAAAAAAAAAAAAAAGCTTCAAATTTTTCCTTAGCATGGCCTCAACACTGGCCAGGTACCACCACCTTTGAGTAGCACTGGCCAAGGGTATGTGTTGATGCCTTAAGCTTTCATATTTTCCAGTGGTGTTCTCCGTCCGTTATTTCAACCTCATCCAAGAGAGTGCAGGGGGTCTCCCCCCCCCTTTGTATATGGTCAATCATGCTTGATTTTTCTATTTCCCCTCACATTACAACTTTGTGGTGTTCTTGCAGCCTTATCTCAAGAGGGCAGACAGTTTCTCCTTTATATTTCTTATCACAGCTGCACTGGATTGCATAGTCCTTAATCATGTTTACTCTATGCTGGCCTTACCCAGAAGAGATGTCTGTGTAGTGTTGAACAACTGCAAGGTTCTGATATTCTATGGACCACTAGATCTTTTCTGATAAGCTCTTTACACAGAGTAGTTTTCCAAGTTTATCATCTTGTACCTTTCTATTGCAGATTGTTGGGGCTGCTGTCATGTAGCCAGGGTAGTTATGTTGTAAACTACTGCTTATACCGGACATTTCTTCTTCATGTTTATATAGGTCGCCTCTTATGATGCATGGTTAAGTTCCACCGAACTATACAGTAACATTATATTCCTTGCTATTCAAACTGGTGTGTACATTTTGTCTGTGATATCATCTGGCTTTCTTTATGTTGCATTCAGCAACCTAGTCAGAATTTCAAACGCCATCTTAGGCAATTTTTCTATCAGTTTATTTACCTTTTTGTTGCGCGTGTCTGTCTCTCTCATTGACACAGCCAATGTAAGTATTCCAGTCAAAACAGCACAGCATATAATAATGATAATTCATTTTGAAAATCCCAACATCATTAATTTAAAATACAAAAGCATCTAACCTTCATGGAGGAAAAGAAAATGTTAATCATTGAAAATGTTTCAGGAAAAAAAAAAAAAAAAAAAAAAAAACACAAAAAATTTATTCTTTATTGTAAACCAAGGATACATTTTTTTTTTTTTTCTTTTAAAATAGAAAGAAAACAGTTTTTTTTTTTTTTTCAACTGTAAAAAGAGGGCAGGTCTTGTAATTTGCTTTTTTTTAATTTTTAAAATACAGGTGGCTATTTACAATGATCCTAAGTATATTTATTATGTTCATGTAATTTCAAAATGACATAAATGATAAATTTAATGAAACCTGGAAATTTGAAGCCCTAGACTTTAAATGTTTATTAAATCTGTGTATCCGAGTTTTGGTTTGTTTTAAAAACTTATTGTTGTGGATGGGGTTCTGAAAGTTTTTTACTCCCTAAAAAAAAAAAAAAAAAAAAAAAAAAAAAAAAAAAAATCACAATTTTAATGACTAATATTGATTTTGGGATGCCAAATGGGCTGAGAGCTTTTCAGCATAAGACATTTACAAAAAAAAAAAAAAAAAAAATTTTTTCCCCCCCATTTAGCTCCACTCACTAAAATCTCTCAACTTACTTTTAGTTATCCACATTCCCAGAACAATTAGCAATCTTTATGGAAAAAAAAAAAAAAACAAACAAAAAACAGATCAGTGATAAAGAAGAGACCTCTGGAAAGGGTCTGAACTTGTACCCCTCATCCATCAAAACTTGGTTTCCCAATTTGGCCACAAACGCCAAACTGATGAGACAGACAGTCGGACCTTCATTCTCTATTTCACCCAACCACCAATACATTAGTACATCAGTCATATCAAATGTGATATTTGATCTGGGAATCGGGATAAGAAGCAACTGAAATTAAGATGGAAGAATTAATAAATGATATAACATTAAATACATTTTAGCTCCTCTTAAAATGCCATTTAAAAAAAAAAAAAAAAAGGCTGTGTATTATGCTGATTTCAGTTAGGATAATCTTTTACTCTGATATTTAAATTGAGAAGCCTGGCTCTTACTGTTTAGTATTTGTTAATTTGTTCTTGGAAAGACATCCTTTGTGTAACTCTTGCTCTGGGCACCAAATCAGATGGGGAAAGGAGAATTATTCAGCATCTAACACTTTGAAATGGCCATCAAATGCAATAAAAGAGCTTCCTTTTGAGTAACATGGACTTGCAAGTGGTTATTGCAGATATGCTTTGTATGGACTCATCGTATGGTCAATTGGTTTTATCACATCGGAAAAGATAATTAACATGAATGGAACAAAAACAGAGAAAGATAATTGTAACCAGGTAGAAAACAACAACAAATGCTGACATTTTGCCAGCATTCAAGTCTTTCTAAGGCCAGATAAGTGAACTGAAAGCCCTTCCTAGGGGTGACTTAATTGCTGGGTGACTTAATTGCTGGGTTACCTCCCCCCCTCCCCTCCACCCTATCTCCTGCCACTTTGTTTGCCATATTAATTCTAAATATGCCCAGAAATTCTTTTTGAATTTCTTTTTTTTAAAAATCTCAACAGGCTAACTGTACAAAAGCCAGTTCCCTGTTGAAAGTGACTCAAAATATTTAAATACATTTGTCAGTATTTTGTACTTTTTAACTATTCTGTGAAGAGATGACCCCTCCCCCCACACAAAAAAAAAAAAAAAAAAAAAAAAAAAAAGAAAAGAAAAAAAGATCAACCATATTAAAACTTGTTGTGTTAGGCTGCCAAAAAGAATTACTAAAATATTTATACCAACAGGAGGAAAAGAAAAAAAAAAAAAAAAAAAAAAAAAAAAAAAAAAAAGAAGCTAACTATAATTGTACAGAGAGTTCAAATCATAGACATTATGGACTACATTTGGAGAGAGAGAAAAAAAAAAAAAGAAAAAAGTTACACCAACAATATTCTGGGAACTGATCGACTGGTACGTCTGTTTTTCAAACAGTCACACAAAGGCACTAGAGATTCACAGAACTCAAAGTATTACACCAATTTTTTTTTTTCTTCTACTTGAACATAACACTGGAAATGGCTTGTGAGATATGTTAAGAGAAATACACCAGTTAATACAAATTCAAGTGAACTGTTGGGAAAGCTGATCCATTCTCTCTCCAATTCTAACAGTTGTGAACAAGTGGCATTGTGATACTACGGACACCCACATAGTAGAAGATGTGTTTTTTTTTTTTTTTACCTCAATTGCAAGGGTTTCTATTTAACTCTTTAGCATTCAACCCACCCCGAAAATATCAAGGGACGGGTTTGAGCATGTTGAATGATAAAGCGTTAATAACCAGCACGTGGACGTTTCAGAAGTCTAGTTTTCTAAGCAGCATCCACTTTGATCAAAGGGGGATGGGGAGTATAAAAGGAGTGAATGAAGGGGTTTTTTTTTCTTTTTTTTTTTTTGAGATCAAGTGGCAACAAAACCGGAAATACGGTAGATGTTAGTGCTGGTCTATATTAACAGTCATGCTTATGATTGGAGAGAGTTCTGGTCCACCTTTAACATGTCAATTGTGCGGTCCCTGTACAGTCCATTCATACTGTCAGCCACACATTGGGATGTGTACATGGGCAAGGTAGAGGGCAGAGCCAACATAGCAGTTGTCGTCCCAAGTATTGCCTACCTACCAACGCAGGCAAAGCCCTGAATAATAAAACATTTACATATAATATGGCAAACAGAGCTTGCATTCTTATTTCTTAACATGGCGTTTGTCTTTCAGTGTTGCTTTGTGATCATGCAGCACTCCCTTTCCCAGCCTCCTTCAGTGTACACAGAAGAGATCAAGAATCAAAATGCAACATGGGGTAATCAATTGGCTGGTCAGTGGAAAGTTTGGGTGTGACTTGCATTGTAGGTTTACAGCATCTGTTTCTTTCATCTCATTTGTTTCTTTTTAGTAGCAATTCTCAGTTAAATCGGATGAAAAATAAACAAACCATCAACATTACTAGAGCCAACATTTATTCCCCTTTGGAGTTTAGCTACAAAACGTTGATAACAGGGCAAGCTGGGATCAATATTTATTTGTGCATGTGACAGCTGAATGGCGATTCGAGGCAGGCAGGAACTAGTCAAGCATTGGAGACAGAAAAACTTGAGGAAGAAAAGCGAGTGGCCTTTGGTATATTCAGAACAGGAACGTGGTAAAAATAGGAGATGAAACCCTGAGAGGATTGGAACTTTAACTTAACCAAAATAGTAAAACTTTCCCTGGTTCACACACCCGCACAGAGACAAACTGACAAGTCTGTGCAGTTCTCAAAATTTGCCCAGCTGCGATCATTTTGATCAGGGATAATCTCATTCTGCAAAAATTATGTTAATTCACTGCCAGCCTCATTTGGGCACAGACAGATAATTGTTACTAGGGGGTCAGTGACCCCGATTAGGATAATGGGAAGCTCCTTAATAAGAATAGAGACCCCAAAACATTTAGTTTTGTTCCAGATTCTTATTCCCAAAATCCACACTGCTGTTAAGCATTTGATGAATATGCAAAGAGCTTTTGGCAATGAGAACTACACCTAAAAAGGAAACTAACATTTGAAGTATAGTACTGAAGTAATATAACTGCCTCAAGCCACTCTTCTGTCAAGAAGTGTGTAATATCATAAACTAATTCATATTGCATACTCATAAAAATGTCGTAATAAACAACAGTGTTTGTAATTTTCCTTGGTGTTTACCGTCACTTCTCTATTTAAAATCCGAGCCTGGACCTGTAGAAAAGAGTTACAATGGTTACACAGCGTAATTCAGTTCTGCAGTAAGATACACAATGTTTTTCAAAGAAAGTCCTACTAATGAGTGGTGCCATCAGAAATGCTATCATACTGTCGGAGACCTATACATGTCCAACCCCTTATGGTTGGGGGCCTGTGAACCATTATAGAGGTATGTTGGGTTGCCACAGGTCTACGATCATCGAGATCGTCATAGGTTTAACGGAAGGCATGGCTCAAACACAACATACCTAAGCAATGCCAAACAAGTAAAGCCATCATAGACAAACTGGTAACTGCCCAAGAAAGAGAAGTCAAGAGCAAAAGCTTAGTTTTTCTTTCCGATTCACTGTTGCTTATTTAATGAAGAAGGTACAAGGCTAGAGGCGTTAGTACGTCCTCTCCAGCAACTAATGAGATAAAGTCCAAAGCAGCAGATGTGAACTTAGCTCAGTCTTTGGATGGGAACAGTGAGGCACCCACCTACAAAGGGGGAGGGCAGCTATGCTCCCAAGGATTGAACTCTTCATCCTTGGCCAACAAATATTGTGAAATTATCCTGTCCCACCTGCTAATTTTAAAAAAATGACCCCCCACCACCACCACCCAAGAATTGAGAGGAGAGAAAATACATCAAGTGTCATGTCTCTAATGGTAACCACTATTAATTTTTTCATCTAGGAAGTGATCATCTGCAGCATCTTCAAAATCTGTACACAGACAATCTTGGTTTACCCACGAATCATCATCTTTCAAGAAGGGTCATTGTCCGATGTCACTTTGCATAATCTTTCTTGCCCAGTACTGGGTAAAATTACGGCACTTTCTTTAATAGATGATTTTCATCCATCCTTTTTTTTTTTTTTTTTGGCTCTTGACTGACACTCAAGCCATCAGTTTTTAGCGTTTTCAATTGTAGGATGGCTAACATCATTTCTTTGGTCAGAAATGCGTTGGCAAATTTTAGCCCAGTGCACGGCAGATCTGCAAGTAGCTACTTGAGAGTAAGATCAGAGTTTTGCAATAAAAAAAAACAACAGAAACAAGACGAAAGAAACTAATAAAATACTACTGTTTCAGTTAAGAGATATATAGAGATTTAGTGTGGTCTGTCCACTAAAGGGAAATTTGTGTTGAATATGGTGGGGGGTGGGGTGGGGGCTTATACAATATAAGCAGTCAATCAAATGTGATACCTAAGTTGACATAGTTCAACAAATACCTAAAGGCTCTTCAACTGGTTTGAGACAAAGAAGCAAATGAGGAAAATAATAAAATCCTATATAGAAATTTAAGGATTTTAAGAATATATATATATATATATTTTTTTTTTTTTTTTTTTTTTTAAATCATTACACCCCAAGGAAGGCAATAATGCCACTAAGATGTGAGGGGCTACTGTGAGTGAAAGAGAATGAAAATAATTTAAGAAAAGGGACTGGAAACAAAGAATAAACCTCTGTTCCTGTTCAAAAGATTGGGAAGGAGTGTGAAATAGGCAAACCTATCAACTCCGATTCAATTATTTAAAAAAAAAAAAGTCCTGAGTAATGGAACAATGCATCAGTGGCATGTTAAATCAGCATTTACTTGACTTTTGTGAATCAAGCAGGGCTTTGAAAACGACCAATGATACACCCTTCATAATATGCCCTAAAGAAAGGGAAAAGGCTGGAGAAAAATTACACTTGCACATACAGGTTTGCAAATATGCTCCATATTTAAGCTCTTAAGAACGAGTCCGTTTTCTTTTTCCATGTGTTTTTACATGGTTTTGTAATAAACTTTTCCTAGAAAAGGTATTTCCGCACACTGTACAATGAAAGGGTTTTTCTCCAGTGTGATGTCTCATGTGAACTTTTAAAGTAAACTTGCGAGAAAAACTTTTATGGCAGACTTCACACATATGAGGCGATATTTTTTCATGAATTGCCATGTGACGTTTTAAACCCGATTGGCAATTAAATATTTTCTTGCATATGCCACAGGTAAAAGTGGTATCTTCTGTGTGAATTCTTACATGCCTTTTTAACATGGC
The DNA here is from genome assembly GCA_963932145.1 of Acanthosepion lycidas. Lineage (NCBI taxonomy): Eukaryota > Metazoa > Mollusca > Cephalopoda > Sepiida > Sepiidae > Acanthosepion > Acanthosepion lycidas. Next base: position 94,057,362 of record OZ010575.1, read on the forward strand.
ATATCTATCAAAGCTTTCATCACAAATCTGACAATTGAAGGGTTTTGTGTGTATTTTCACGTGATTTTTTAAAGTAGATGCATCAGGGAAAGATTTTCCACACTGTTTACAGCCCAAGAGGTTTCTCCCAGAATGCTGTCTCATGTGTATAGCAAGATTTCTTTTCAGAGAAAAATCATTTCCACACACTGAACATGGAAAGGATTTCTTCCACTTATGCATTTTCATGTGTAATTTTAAACTTGCAGAGAGAAGAAAAATTTTCCCGCACTTATCACAGGCAAAATGAGTTTGACCTAAATGTGCCTTCATGTGGAATTTCAAGACATACTTGTGATGGAAAACTTTACCACACACCTGACAACAAAAAGGAACATCAGTCTCGTGTGATTTCATGTGAGTTATCAAAAGGGGCTGCAAAGAAAACCCTTTACCACACAATTCACACTGAAAGGGATTCTGCTTGAAGTGGGTTTTCATATGAGCCAGTAATTTTATCCTGTAAGCAAAAGGTTTTTCACACACAACACATGGGAAGGGTTTACTTCTGACATAGGTGTTCATGTGAACTTTCAAGGTAAATTCACAAGAAAAAGTTTTTTCGCACACTTTGCATTGGAAACCGGAATTGACATTATGTATTCTAATGTGTGTTTCCAATTCAGCATTTGTTCTAAAGGCATTGTCACATAGTGGACAGGGATAAGATTGGGCTACACAATCATCATTTTCATGTTTTTTTAAGGCAGCTCTTTCTGAAAAGTTTTCCCCACACATTTCACAATGAAAATGTTCTCTATCTGCATGGGTTTTCATGTGCATCTTCCAAGTAGAAACTTCAAGGAAAGATTTTCCACACACCTCACACTTAAAGGGCTTTTCTTTTGCATGTATTCTCATGTGTGTTTTCAAGTTACCCTTGCTGCAAAAACTTTTCTTACATACATTACAGTGAAAACATTTCATGCCCTTGTGGATCTTCATGTGGCTATACATGTCTGAAATTTCGGTAAAAATTTTTTTGCATACTTGACACTGAAAGGGCTCATCGTTTGCATGCCGCTTCAAATGGTTTTTCAGGCTGGACCTCTGGACAAAGGTTTTACTGCATTCATTACAGTGAAAAGGTCTTTCATTCATATGTACTCCCCTGTGGATTTTCAAAGCAGCTCTACTCACAAATTCTTCTGAACAAGATTTACAAGGGAATGTTTTCTTTTTAGCATGTGCTTTAGAGTATGGTTTTGAATGTGGATATTTAACATTCTTCATGTGTGTCTCCATATGGAATTTTAAGGCTTTCTTGTGAGGGAAAACTTTTTCACACACACCACACTTAAACAACGACATTCCAGAGTGCGTTTTAAAGTGTCTTTCCAATCTGGGAAATGTGCTGAAACCCACGTCACATATGCTACAGCGGAGTGACAATTCGTTTGCATGTATTTTCATGTGATTATAAACAGAAGACTTGTAAGGGAAAGATTTTCCACACTTCTCGCAATGATAAGGTTTCTCATGCATTTCAATATGAACACCCAACCCTATCTTTGAATAAAAGTTTTTCCCACACGTTTCACATTGAAAACGGGTCTGTCTTCTGTGGGTTCCAAGGTCAGGTTCTGAATCTGCATCTGCAGCAATGGTTTTATGACACTCCGACTTGCATTTGACTAATTTCTGACCATCTTGTTTTGGTGTATTGTTGCTGGGGCCTTTGGCTGAAGTTTCATTTGGTGTCAGCTTGTTGGGAGCATGTGTTTTCTGATGTACAAGAAAGTGAGAACATTTAGAAAAGCAAAGATCACAGTCGTCACAATAAAACTTGTCTTTCATATCCATCTTCCCTGCTCGATTTTGTTGCAAACTTAAATTTCTGGATAACTGTTCAAATCTGAAAGGATAAGAAAGAGACTTTCCATCAGATAAATCAATTGGGGAGATTTAAAACAAAAATCAATTGGGGAGATTTAAAACAAAAATCAATTGGGGAGATTTAAAACAAAAATCAATTGGGGAGATTTAAAACAAAAATCAATTGGGGAGATTTAAAACAAAAATCAATTGGGGAGATTTAAAACAAAAATCAATTGGGGAGATTTAAAACAAAAATCAATTGGGGAGATTTAAAACAAAAATCAATTGGGGAGATTTAAAACAAAAATCAATTGGGGAGATTTAAAACAAAAATCAATTGGGGAGATTTAAAACAAAAATCAATTGGGGAGATTTAAAACAAAAATCAATTGGGGAGATTTAAAACAAAAATCAATTGGGGAGATTTAAAACAAAAATCAATTGGGGAGATTTAAAACAAAAATCAATTGGGGAGATTTAAAACAAAAATCAATTGGGGAGATTTAAAACAAAAATCAATTGGGGAGATTTAAAACAAAAATCAATTGGGGAGATTTAAAACAAAAATCAATTGGGGAGATTTAAAACAAAAATCAATTGGGGAGATTTAAAACAAAAATCAATTGGGGAGATTTAAAACAAAAATCAATTGGGGAGATTTAAAACAAAAATCAATTGGGGAGATTTAAAACAAAAATCAATTGGGGAGATTTAAAACAAAAATCAATTGGGGAGATTTAAAACAAAAATCAATTGGGGAGACAGCAGGTTATCACAGACTAGATCAAAATATTGTATGGAGGTCTGATTCCTTGTTGTTCTTTGGTACCACTGGTTTTGGTGTCACTATGATCTGGCTCAGCAGGGGAGCTATTGATAGAATACGCTTTTGCAAGGCTTGTCAGTACCAGGTGCAGAGCTGTGCAGGGCCTCCACAACATCTGACTTGCTCAGAGGTGTGAGTGGCTGCCACCATGTCTGATCCCTGACAACTGCAGGCCTGGAATCTGGCTCATCCGACAACACCGGGAAGCAATGGTCCACCACCATGCATGACTTTCATGCTCCTGACAGGACCATCTCTGTAGTGGCTTTGGCTCATTTCTTATATAACTTCTGAACAACTGCACCAGGCAGCTCTTCTCTTGTACTTTGTACTTCAGGATCTGCTAACACTGCATCTCAGCAAGCTGGAGCCCTATCATCTAAGTACATGAGAAGTAAGTGCACATATAGGCCATTTTTCTTGCACCAATGTTCCTGTGGATCATGTTGGCAATCTTCAGCAATTTGTTCTCTGACGAAGCTTCAATAAAAGTGAAGTGTTAATAGTTTCCCCATTTGATGTCCTGTCATTTTGTTAGATTCATATATATATATATATATATATATATATATATATATATATATCTCAGCAATTATTGTTTCAACATGAATGCTATCTGGCTTCCACCAGGTGGCTGTTGATCCAAGTAACCTTCCTGAAATGTCAAATTGATCTCCATCAATCAAACCACAGGAGTGAATTGTTCTCATTGTCCTGTCCATATATTGTTTTGGTTAATCATTCAGTTTTTGCCTGTCCAGTTCCCAGCCAAGAGATTGAACAATTATTAGGTTACCAAATTCACTCATCACTTTAACCCTCTTGACCATAGGCTAACAACTGAACACCTAAAGGCACCAGGTGGGCATAACAGCCATAGATTGAATAAAGGGTTCAGTCTGCAATTACCTGAAGGTTATCTAGTTTTGCAAACACCTGAAGAAAGCTAAAGGATACAATGCCTGATACATGATTGTAACAACAAAGACAAGGACATTAGTCTGACAGTAAACTTCTGACTGAAAGATTGTGTTAAAAACTAAGTTGTTTCTGAATAATTTCTCAAACTGACATCTGTTGCTGATCAATCACAGCTCAAGCAGATGGTAGACATTTCAAGCAAGAAAAAATGGCATAAGACCAGATTTAAAGTGCCAAGATCAAATCAACCATCAAAAGAGTGAGGTTAAACTCCGATATGCTGCTCTATACCAAACACAAAGATTACTGTAATTCAACAAGCTACAATTGTATAGTTCCCAATGAGGATCAAATTCAATCAATGTCAATATATCCAAAACTGGCACAAGACCAAGATGAGGGATCAAACATGAGGATTTAATTAAATAGCAATTACTTAATACTTTGCAAACCACCATACCATTACATTTCAGCTATAGTCTGGTTGAAGGTCCCAGTTTTGGAGCTTACAAAAAGGACCAAACAATATCTAACCATCTAGGAATGGAACAAGAGCAAAATGGAGGAGCCAACCAAACAGGTGACGCACAGATCATATACTAATATACCAACCATGGCTTAGTTTGACAAAAGGCCAAAATGTAACAGACCCAATAAATTTCTAATTCACTAGCTCCACAGATTGCATGGCGGTGTATCCAAACCAAGCTTCAGCCATTATACAAGGTGCAGCAAAAATACCTCCCACATAATGGTATTATGTGGGAGGCATTTCTGTCGTACCCTGTACTAGAGCAACCAATGGGGATGAGACTCAAGGGCAACAACTTGTAAGACATTTGCTAATTGCCATATAAAGCTCAAACTGTTGTGTTCATTTGAAACTCTGAAAAGGTAATTTAATTTTTATTTTGATGCCTATGTAAATGTTTGTGCAAGTAAATGTAGTTTTATCCTTTATACGTACGAACAGGTACTGTCAATGGAGAATTTGTACATTCTGCTTCAACCTTTATCTTGCTGGAGGCAAAAATTGTCGCCATAGAATTCTCTCTCAATGCAGCTGTCAGCGCATTGTCACCTTGAGAGGGTTACTATAAATAAACATTTGTCAACTTATTTCAAGCAGGAAATAGCCTACACCTGCTTTGGAATATTGCTAATCTTCTGTTTTCTGATGATGCCATTTTGAATTCCTCTACACAAGGTGTAACACCAATTAAACCCACATTAATTTTGTTGCAATTTCTTGTAAACAAAAATTGCCACTTCAACATCCAACAAAGCCTTTATTCAGAAGTTTCTTTGATTTGGACTGATGATTTCAAATATTTTACTGAGACAGATATCACTGGTGAAGTGGTTGGAGTTGGAGATGATAACCATAAAGTGCTGAGCAGCTACTATCATCCATGGCCGAGTAATTTTACAGAAGCTACTGGCTGCATGGATTTACCCGATAGCCTTTCTGAAGGTGAATTATTTTGTCTAGTCAACGAGACAAATAAATATGCTAGTCAGATAAAAGAAAGGAGGGGAACAAATGTGGGTGTCAATTTGTACGTAAACACATGGAAGGATGCCACATTTGACAAAATGGTGGCTTTCTTAGCCATTTTGCTTCTTGTTGGACTCACAAAGCAGCAGTGATTTGAATTATACAGGTCAACTGATGAATACATTTTAATGACAGGTTTCAGACACATCATGTCATGAGATAGGATTTTGTCAATTTTTTTTTCACCTTTTGGTTGATTCAAATGCAAAACCAAGGAACCACCCTGAACATGACAGAGCATTCAACATCTGGCTATTTTCAGGAAAACCTGTAACACTTTGGAAAGAAAAGAAAAGAAAAAAAGAGAAAAAAAATAAAAGAAGAGAGAGAAAAAAAAAAAATAAAAATAAAAAAATAAAAAACAACTTTCAGTGGATGAAAGCAGGATTCCTTTCAAAGGCAGGACCAGTTTACTGATGTCCACGCCAGCAAAACCAGCTATGTACGGCCTGAAAGACTGGGGACCATCCAATGCAAGAACTGGTTGCATCTAGAATTGGCACCTGTACTCTGGCCACAAACTCAGGGACCTAAGGACAGTTGGTATTGTCTACAAAGTTGTGTCCTCCCAGTCAGAGAATATACAAAACAGGGGACATGTAATTTACACGGACAATTTTTTTTTGATCCCCTGCATAGTTTCACCACCTAGCCAAATATAGTATACCGCATGCTGCTGCTGCTCCATGTGTGTGTGAACTGAAAGGGTGTGCCAAATGAAATGAAAGCAGCAAAGCCCCACACATAGACAGACATTATATATTTCCTGGTATGACAGAAGGCCAGTAAATTTTAACTGCAGAGACCTTTAGAAAAGAAGTTCCATCAAGATGTCATGCAAGTCATACCAGCACTGTGTACAAGCCTTTGTGCAGTGTTGCCCTAATCTCAGTTCATGTGGGGAGTAGACAAAGCTGCATGCGGTACCAAGTGGTGGGGAAAAAAAAGTTTTTAATCAGCTTGAACTATGCTCTGGTTATATGGAAAGCAAAGTCAACTCGCTGGGCCAATGCTGAAAAGTTCATATGGTGCATTGTACATTCTCTGCGAGAAGGCTACCGGTCAGGTGTGTCCCACTGGAGAGGTAGAAGGACAAAAAAACCCTCACACCCCACGAATGGGCTGGTGTTAACAGAAAACCACCTTGTAATCAACTCCAAGCACCTGAAGTGTGGCAGGCCACTTCACCCAGATTGTGATGTTTGTTCAGAGACAAGAAATGCCACCAGATCCAGTTCATATGCATAAAGTGTAATGCGGCTCTCAGCCTATACCCCTGCTTCCAGAAGGTTGACAGACTACAAGGTTGACTGAACTGTAGCACTACATAAGGAGAAACAAAAGTATGTTAAATTGTTAATGTACAGTTTTTTGTTTTTCAATTTTTTGCTTTTAATGTCTAAACATGCATGAAAAGCATAATGTATCGCATCAAAATATTACACGTCCATTCGTTTATTACTATACAAAATAAAAATAAAATCTATACACACAATACAAAGTTATAACAATTTTTAAAAAAACAGTAGGAGCTCATGATTTTTCTGCCCTCAAAAAGAATGCAGTGGCAGAGGGAACAATTCTACAAGGAATTTGGTGGAGTAAAGGTTAAAAAATATTCTCCTTTTTTAAATAATTTATTTCTTTCCAATTGTTAATTGTTATAAATAAGGAAGTGTTTTATAAATGGTTTTTATAATGAAAATGCTTAGGTGCATATTACCAAAAAGTTTATTTATGAAACTCTAGAGTCAAGGAGATGCTGAATATTACATCAATTAGCTAAGTGACAAATTACATTTATTTTTATTAATCATTATATATATATCTTTACAGAAGAAGGGTATCTCCATTGAACTGAGCAACCATGGGCCCACAGATGACTTTGCAAACCAGCCTTGCTCTTGCATACCTTTTTTATGCATGTGACAAATAAAAACTTTTGGAGAGTCTTGAAAGTGACTTTCTCCTTGTAAACTCTAAGGTACCACATCAAATTTCATCACAAAAAAAATCCTTTAACAGAAATGATTGCATAGCATCTTTGAACAAAGAGACTTAGTTTTATCTGGCACAAGGCCACAATGGCAGGGACACTCAATGAGCTAACCATGAAACAACTTGAAAAATTGATTGCTGTTGTTTTACAAATAAACTAAATTAGCTTGGCACAAAGTTAAAACAGCAGAGAGACCCCAGTGATGACTGAACTCACAAGCAGCGGCTTGCAGGTTTACTGTTCATTACACCATAACAACCCCTTAAAGGGCCTTAGCAATTTAGACCCCTTTTATTAAGTGGAATGTGCTCACATCATTCTCTGTCACACACAATTACCAGAACAGCTATGAAATACATTTTAAACAAATTTACACCATATTTTTTTGTGGTATGTAATACCACAATTTTAACAACTTTATTTTTGCCATGGTTAAATAAAATGATTTGTAGTATTTTTTTTTTTTTGTTTAAATTAATTCAATTTTTAAATTCTAAGGATTAAAAAAAAAAAAAAAAAAAAAAAAAAAAAAAAAATCAAAGTGATGTCAGTGAATATGTCACATCATTCCACTAGAGCTTGCCAATGCTAAACATTCATTCTTACAAGAGTGGTCCTAACTGGAATATTATGTTATAAACGTTGAATCTTTCATGACAAAACTATTTTGTTTTGAACCATATTTCAATTTTTTTCTTTCATCACAAATAGAAAGGAACTGAATAAATCTTTTAATTGTAAAAATAAACTAAAAATGTTTAGTTGCCATACAATAGATGTGCGGACAGAAATAGAACACGTGTACCTCATATCTTTACTAAAATGACCAACACAGTTCCAACTGTTTTCCTCACAGATGGACAGAAATAAACTTCATTTCATTATAAAAATTAAGATAGGAAACATGGTTTTCAAAAATTGTTTTTGTATATGCAAGAAAACAATTGGGATCATATTTAGTGTTCCAATGAAAATTGGAGATCATTTTTACTATGGAAGTTATTTCTACTTATGATAAAAGGGAATGTGGGTAGCAAATCAAAGTTTAATTGAAGAGTCAAATTCAAATTCCAGCCTAGTCTATTGTATGCACACTAATAGTTTAGGGAAAGACAAATCTATTTCTTCTTACCATGCTATGAATTAAATAACAATAGCATTGGATGGCAGGCAGAAAGCCTGGGAGAAAGATAAATCTGAATTCAAGTCCACAGAGAAGGCAATCTGTGAGAAGCCATGATCATCTACATCCTGAAAGTGTATGGTATTAAAAAAAATAAAAGGAGTGGGGGGGGGGGGGTGATCCGTGTGACAAGTGGGAACCACATTTGCTGATGTAGCAAAAGTTTGAGGTGCAAATGAGTTACATTTTTGCCCACACATGTTAAAATTTATGTTTGCAGTGTTGATAAGACGTAAAAAGGAAAAAAAGATTCAATATCTGTAATATTATTTGTGACATCATCATCACAATGCAGACAAGATTGGAGATCATTTTCTACTATGAAGTTATTTCCAGGCAAGAAATCTCATGATATTACAATTTCAAAAATATCCTTGAAAAAAAAAAAAAAAAAAAAAAAAAAAATTAGAAAATTCAAAAATAATTAAATAAAAATATTACAATAATTCAAGAACATTATTTTTTTTTAGAATAATCTAAGAAAAAAATTGATAATCTAAATTTTAGATTATCTCTTAAATCATTCAGTTATATAATTACAACGCGTAAAGAAAAAAATTATAGCAAAACAAAAAAAAACACACCAACTAAAACGAATAAAGGAATATTTCCAATTTAACAGCTCAAAAGAGATGAAAAAAAAATATATAAAGAGTTGCCTCCCTTGCATTGACTTAAAAGTAAAAACAAATATCTGAGCCCACGAAAAATGTTTACCCTTGTAAAATCCAAGTTTACTCACACTACAAATACAACCAAAGTAAAAAATAAATAAAAATAAAAAAATTTCAAGCTTTCATGAGTGTCCAAGACATGCATCGGGAAAAAAAAAATAAAAATAAAAATAAATAAAATAATGGAGTGTTGTCCATTAAACAAACACAAAGGTCATTAACTGCCATTTTGCCGCAGAACCGACAGACATGCGTATTTCCTTTGAAGAAAACGCAACGAGCAATTTAGGTTAAACTTCATTTGTTTTATTTTTAGATATAATAAACGATGCAAAGTATAATTTAAGATGTCTGCAACTGGAATATCAATTATTTTAAGTAGACTATGTTGAATTTTGAAAATATTTTTTTTTTTTTTTACTAATAAAATAACAGTTTCTTTTTTTAATATTACAAATTATTAGCCCTAAGTGCAAAGAAACACTTAGACCCCTCTCCACCCCAGTACGAGGGACGTGCATAAAGTTTCCGATAAAATGAATAATGGGGGAGGTGGTGGAATCAATATAAGAAATGACAAACTCCAACAAGAAGAATCTCCAATTTCTGTAATAAATTTCCTAGAAGTTAGGATTTAAGTGAAAAGAAAAGAAAAAAATCTCTCAATATAAATTATATTGAGAGATTCAATCTTCTTCACTTCATTAATTATATTGAATATAATTAATGAAGTGAAGAAGATTGAAGATTAAAATTCATATTTAATTTAAGAAGCTTTCTTTTCATAGTCTGTACCTCGCCAAAAAAGGAACTTTCCAATTTGAAGATTGGCGCAACACAATCCGTCTGCTATTTTACTTTGTATTCAGTTATTAAATAATGACAGTATTTTAAGCCGCACAACGTTTGCCATTCCATCTTCCGGGTTTTCAAAATCTCGCTGCTAAAAAACTCAAATTTCTAGAAAAACTAGAAATCACGAATATAAAACAAAAACGGAACGCGCATTCTGAAAGTGGCGTTTTTAAATTCCATTTTTTTTTTTATCACCCTCCACTTATGGTGAACAAATCATATCTATATATATATATATATATATATATATATATATATATATATATATATATATAGAGAGAGAGAGAGAGAGAGATATGTTGTGATCAGTAGTTTGAACAACGCCAGTATGCTTACATCCTCGGTCACGATGACTTGTTACTTCGTGCTATCACAGACATCGATGACCTCAGAACAGTTCCGTTTACTCAGTTTTTCACTCACTGGCATGGCTTTTTACTTTTCAAGGATTTCCCAAAGTTGTTGCACATGGGGATCGCCTCCCGAGATTGATAGCATCAAAAAAGTAACCTTCCTGACAAACCGACCATGATGAAATTCGAACCTGGATCTCATGGTTGAAAATAAACGCCCATACACGTGTGTGTGCGTGTCTGTGTGTGTAAAGTATAGACATAGCATGATGAATGTCATTTTCACACCTCAGATACTGAGCAATGAGCACAATTTTCCAGTAGCGAACTTCAAAAACTGTCACTCATTAAAACTGCAACAATTATTTTTGTTTTATATTATTTTTTTTAAGTTGTTAACGATTTTGTTTTTGAGTAATCGAAACGTTTTTAAGTTTTTTTTAAATTCATTAGCATTTCGTTGTAGAAGAAAAGAAAAGGAGCCAAATTTATCGTAAAAAAATTTTGCAAAACAAAAATTTTATATATGATAAAATTTTTGTTTTGCAAAATTTTTTTTACGATAAATCATCAATAATTTATTTTAAGTTTACCAGGAACTGTTTTTTAAAAAACAAAAACAAAAAAAAAAACCTTGCTTGGACAATAATTTAACGCGGTGTAATGGTTAGCAAGCTTGTTTCGCTAGAGATCAATTACTACCGAGTAGGGAGTTCGACCATCACTGGGTGCCCCATATTTTCAGCCTTGTGTCGCATCTAAGCTACGGTCAGAAAATTTGAAGGCACGGTGAACACTGAAATATCAATTACGACTGAATAGAGAGTTCGATCCTCACTGGGTGCACCATACTTTCGGCTTTGTGCCACATCTAAGCTACGATTAGTAAATCATTAAAAAAAAAAAAAAAAAAAAAAAAAAAAAGTCTTTTTTATATATTTCAACTTCCTGGTTTGGTAATAATAATTAAATTTGGAGGCAGGGGTCATATTTGAGTAGTTTTTTCTTTTTTTTTTTTACTTAGTCTAACGGCCTAGTCGGGCCGGATGATTTCTGAAAATGTAATTGTAATTAAATTATGATATGTATTCAAGTCTCAGAGTGGCCACAGCATAACTAACACCAAATCACTGATCAGGAAACATGTGTCAAATGATAATAAAAAAAAAATAATGGTAAAAAATGGTTCATTATCAAATGGTAGGAATAAGGTTCTGGTTACCTGAGGAAAACTCATCAAGAGCAAAGAGAAAGCAAGTAAAAGTAGTTTGATGCTCTTTCGTTATCAAACCCAGAGCGATGTCAGATCCAACGCCTAAGAGGATCAATATACAGAGTAAATCACTATTTGCTAAAAACCATCTCCGTCTTTTTAGGAAAAAAAAAATAAAAAAATTACAAAATCCCAGACCACTGCTACCCACCACTCAGAGTGGTGACATCCCCACAGGCAATGCAACTTCCTCGTGGACAGACAAGTAGGGTCATTTACCTGGCCATTCATTTAAAAGCGTCCCAAAAGGGATGTGTCGGAGGGAGCTTAAGTAATTTTTGTCTCAAGCTCATATACGTCTGCGCTCCCACTTCAGACTCGAGTTTCTGTCACAGTCCGTTCGAGTGGGCGTGCTGTGAAATACCTATATGTGATGAGGTGACCCTTTTGGGGCTGAGGCGGGGAGGGGCTTACACTTAGCGTATTTTATGTATTTAAAGCACACGCCCACATCGAGCTAAATGCGACACAAGATTTAGTTTAAAGTGGTTCGGCAGCCGTACAAAAATTACTCAATACCCCCTTTTGGGGACATCGCCAGGTAATGACCCTGACCCCTTCCCGAAGAAGTAATACCTGGGGTAGACGATCACCACCCCCAAAGACTCGAGTGCATAGTAATATTTCCCCTCTTCATGGCCTGGATTGTAGACCCCCGGCATAAGGCAGAGATTTAGTTAGTCATGACTGCCTACTTTAAGAGGCGGGTACATTTTTATTTTTATATTTTTATTAAAAAAAAAATAAATAAGTCATCGACGAACCTCACCGTATAAATTGCAAACACGATATTTGTCTTTTTTTTTATAAATTATAATTTTTTATTTCTTTTCAACTCACCCATGACATTTTTTACTCTAGAAAGGTCTAAGTTTTTATTTTTCATTAAGAAAAAGATTTTTTTTTTACCCCCCCACCACAAAAAAAAAAAAAAACAAAACAAAAAACCCAAAAAGTTAAGAAGTTTTTCTTTTTTAAAGAGAGGGATAAATTTTTTTAAAAGGATAAAAAATAAAAAATTAAATCAAACTGGGGTGGTATTATTTTTTCGGGGTGGTTTAAGCAAAGAAAGACCTACTAGAAATTTATTTACTAACAAATAGGCAAGAAAAGCAAAAAAAAAAAAAAAAAATGATTTTATTTAGGCTTATATAATTTGCTATTTTTTTTTTTTTTTTTTAGTTAGTAAAATTTATTTAAGACAATGAAATTCAAACAAATATCGAATATATATACTAATCAATTATTCAAAAAATATTTGTTAATTTGTACATTTTAAAAAGTAAAAAGGTTATTTAGACTTTTAAAATTTCTATTTATTTTAAAGAAATGCTATTAGTTTTTAGTACTAACTTTAGTTACATACGAAAGAAACTTTAAAAAAAATGTCTTAATCCGAAAAAGAAAGAAGCTATGTGCGGATATGATTTAAAAATTATATATTTTATAAGAAAGTAAACTATTTGCCGAAAATCCGGTACTTAAATAAGAAATTTAAAAATAATTTATTAAAAACTTCAATTGAATAAAGCTAATGTTTGTTTGCGTTTTTAACTGGTTTCTACCGTTTCTTCCTTCTCTTTGTTTTTTTGCCTGGTTTCCAATACAATTACGACAATTTTTTTTTTTATGACGAAGCGAAAATTTTTCGACGAACACTAAAAAACGTTATTTTACAGGAGAAAAAAAAATTACTTACTTTGGGGAGATGACAATAATAAGGGCCGCTGTTTAAACATGAAAACGTCTTCGTGACACGTGAAGACGAACCAATACACGTCTCTATTCAAAGAATTGTTGAATAACTTGTGGTTTCGCTCGTCCAACTGGGAAGGAAAGATAGACGGTGTCCTACAAATGCTGTTCCCTCCAAATATATCAGTCTCCACTGCATGTCAGGAACAGACGAAATTCAACCCTAAAACATCAAAACAAACTAAATTAACCAACCGATTCCGCTCGTTCTTCGAGAGTTCTTGCTAAAACGATCGATTTCTGCCGATATCACGAAATATAATTGCGAAAACGTTTCATACGTTGGTGGCCTATTCTGTAGAGGGAAAACATGGATAGATTTCATGGTGGCAATGTTTCGTACATAAACCACTTTAATAATTTTTTTTTCGTAATAACACTGAATTTTTCCTCGGAGAAACAAAAACGATGTCCATCAAACAAATGACAAAAAAAGTAATGCAATGTCGTTTATTCTGTCTGTTAACAGTTGCAATAATTTTAATTTCAAAATCCTTTGTTCATTTGAAACGCTGAAAAATGTTAACACTAACAGACATTTCCCCCTACCCCCCCCATCAATCTACTTCGAATATAAAGCAAATTTTTTAACATTTTTTTTTACATATATATATAAATATATTTGTTTTTAAAACAGTTAAGCTGAATGTTTTCATTTTTTTAATTATCAAGTGTAACGGAAAAAAAAAAAATATATATATTTTCACATTTTTGTTTGAACGTTTTTTTTTTTTTTCGTTATTTATTAAATTTTTTTTTCATTTAAACATTGTTAAAAAACAATTTTACAAAAAAATCAATATTAAATAAATCTTGTTAGTGTTTTCTTTATTCAAAATCATATTTTTATTATTTTTTATAAAATATCAATTCCCGTAATAAACCCTTATTTACGAAAGTCAACGATCGAGTATATAGCTATAGTATAAAAATACTTTTGGAAATTAAATGACGACACAAATCAACCGGATTAAAAGAAAAACTATCAAAATGATATTATTAAAAAGTAAAACAGAAATCGCAGTATACTCTTTGAAATTAATAAAAATTCATAGGTATTTTTTTTGCAACACTACAGTTGTTGATACTACTCTTTAAAAACATTTCACACGTTTTCTGTTTATATAAATCGGGCAAAATATCTAGCAACTCAATCGAAAGGCAGAATAATTAATTCATTTTATTGAAAAATTAAAATAATTAAAAAAAAATTATTTAGTTAAAAAAACTGATCCAAGATTTTGACGACATTTTTTTTTTTTTTTTAGAAACAAACTAAACACATCAAATTTGGTTGTGTAGTTCTCTTTTTTCTTTCAATTTTTAATTATTATTTTTTTTTTTTCAAATAATAAAAATCACGTCCTCATAATTTTTTTTAGTCTGGTTCAAAGCTATATTTTCAGATCGGATAAAGAAAAAAAGAATTTATTTTTGTTTGTGTCACTGTCGAAAAACCTTCTTACACAGGACAAGAAAGAAAATTAAAAAACATTAATAAGAAGCCCTCCCCCATTAAAATGAACATCTCTCTCTCAAAAAAAAAATTCTATTGCAAAAAAAAAAAAAGAAAACACTGTCTAAGACAGTTTTATTTTTTTTATTTCGTTATCCGTGATTTTTGTTAATTTTTAACCTAATTAAAAAGTCATAATCCCCGCTCGTGGTAAATAATACCCACCTGACTGTTTTCTGACCCCTTTTTTACACGTGGCCCAAGGTATGGAAATTTAATACCCGTTGGTGTTACTGTTAAAAAACAACCCACTTGAAAAAAGTCAACGAGTTTGTTGTTTGCGTGATCTTTTAAAAAACCGCTGTTTTCACCGCATGACCGCGCAAATGAAATTTTTAAAATTTTATTTTATTAAAATAAATATATATTTCTACAACACCGGCCGTAAATTATTGGAAAATTGTCTATTTGTTTAATTTATATTCAGACTTCTAACTTGTAGCTGCAAAATTGCATTCCTTTAGTTTTGTAAGCTGCTCTCTCAGGCATTCCCTCTCCTTCGCCGGCGGTGTCGGGGTTCATTACATATTCCTGAGGTGACCCAAAAAGGGGTTACTGCCGAGGAAGACTTCACTAGAGCAATTTTTGTACCTTTGACCCATTCACGCGTGACCCCGACTTACTGTGAACTCGACCTCGTGTCACATTTTGTGGTAGTGGGCATCCCCCTTAAAAAAAAAAAAATGCTGTATTTAATAATTAAAATGAAATTTTATACACTATGTACATTATTTGGACTATAGTCCTCATCTTTGTTGCCATATTTATCACAACGTTTTGGCTGGTGTATGCTCCGGCCTTCTTCAGGTGGTTGGAATGTCGAACTGAACCCTTTATTTTTCTCACTGGGGCATGTCTAATGGATGTCAGTTATCCCATGTTAATTCCCCTCCGCAAGTCCCTCACTGCCTTCACCAAGTATTGAACTAACAAGGACAGTGGATAAAGGCATTAGTTAGATCCAGTGACAGGACCCAAAGAGTTGTGAGTTCAATACCTGGTTAAGGCAGTGGAGAACTTGGAGAGGTGAATATCTATAAGTCTACCATTCGTCCATGCTTAGAATATTGCTGCCACATAGGGTCTGGTGCTGCTGTTATTTACCTTGAGCTCCTTGATAGATCCAAAGAAGAATCAGCAATTTTAGTGGTCCTGATCTGGTGGCTCAGCTACAGTCACTTTCTCACTGTTATAAAGTTCCCTATCTATGTCTTTTCTATAAATACTTTTATGGTAATTGCTTGGATGAGGTCTTCCCAGTGGTACCTAGAGTTTTTAAATTTAAGTGAAGCACTAGATTGGCATCAATCAAGATCTAGTCAATCTACAGTAAAGCTGGCTTGATGTAGCCATAAATTCT